>VNJZ01009207.1:0-14948 GCA_008042795.1 Drosophila asahinai
ATTTTTTCCACAGCCCAAGCCCTCAATTTATTGTTCTGTTCCATTTCCTATGTATCATTACACTTTTAAATTATATTATTTTGAATTTCTCCTTAAATGATGCTTAAAATATTTAATTGTTGATCCTTCCCGCTTTTTGTTGTGATTTCTTTCGTTTGGAAATCCTTTTTTTATTTTTTCTTTCCGGTCCACATTTTTTTTTTCCTTCTTCCTCCGCTTCTTATCGCCCTTTCACATTTCCTTGCGCAAAATGCTCAGAATTCAGGTCATTGCATTTGCTTGACTTGCCACCACCCATCACCTCTAGACCCACCAACTAAATTCTCTCTCTCTTTTCTTTCCCTTTTTGTGTGTGAATGGAGATTTTTCAATAGATTTTTGCTTTCGTTTTACGCAAAGGAAATTAACTCAAACAAGAGGCTTTTCTTCAAATTCCTCTTATCGGATTCATAACTTTTATCGCTCGATGAGGTCAGCGCATTTTCGTATTTCATATTTCGCATTTCGTTCTTTATTTGCATTATGACGAAGCTTTTCAACACATTCTGTCTCTGCGAAAGAAGTGAACATGAAAACGGAAACTTATCGATAAGTGCTAAAAGATGGACGATAACGCTCACCCGCACATGGAATACAGTTACATGGTTCACATAACGGTGCCAGTATCTATATCTAGACTGCAGCAGCAACAGCCAGCAATGAAATAGATAAACAATGAGCATAGGAGGACAGGCCAATGGGGGAGGGGGATCGGTATCTGAACTTTTAAGTACAGTGAGACTTGTACACCTGGAACTTGTTTCTAAAGTAATTTTATCATCTTCATAAATCCCAAGAAAATCAGCCGCTAAATGATCTTCAATAGGTCGGGCTTTTTTACCCTTGCAGAGGGTATTAATTATAGTTTTGAACAGATACAAATTTACAAACTTCTATTTTTTTTCAATTTTAAAAATGATCGATTATCAATGATCCAATCGAAGAAGTTAGCTTCCTTTCTTGTTTTTGTCATATACTTATATATCCAATTTATGGCGATAGAATATGGGCAATTCTCCAGAAAGGACTTTTGTCAAAAAGTTAAAAACTAAAATTTTTTTTTTTTCAGTTTTATTTGTTTATATAAAATTAAAAAAAATTTTGTTCTAATGTAGATGAGTAAAAGAAACGGAAAGAAAAATAATTTTTCATTTAAAATATTAAAAAAAAAAAAACTACTTCCCTTTTTTGAGTCGTACAAAGTACGTTATAAAGAAATATTAATAAGTAACATTTTAAAATTAACTTCATTAAAATCTTCGTTAAGGTTTGGCTGAAATCAGTATTTGCCCTGGCTTTCGAGAAAGTGATTTCTGTCTGAGTCGCGTGCGGATGACTTAGTTTTTTGCGATTATCTTGAAATTTTGCCCGAAATCAATCTTTGTTCAAAAACTTGTTCTTACCGAGAGCTACAAGTTTCGCTTTTTGTCAAAATAAAAAAAAAAAAAATGTCACTTTGAATGCGTACGAATGTCACATTCGACATCAGAGAATTACCCATATGTATAATCAACTATTATTATACCAAAATTGCTTGAATAATGTTGATTTGCATTAGGCAAGTTCGCCTGTATTTTCTATTTACACATGCCCCTTACATGCTTCGTTATCAGCAGTAGCGCTCATGTGTGTGTAAGAAGAGGAGGGGTGCGGGCGGAGGGGTAGATAAGCCAGCGACGACAACACACTTGACTGGAGCGAACGCCACCGGAGCTGTTAAAAATACTCGTTTGTTGGCATGGCTGTTAGGCTCCGACGACGAATGAATATTTTTCTTTCCAATTTTTGATGATTTTTTGTATTCATTTTTTTTTTTTTTTTTTTTTTTTTTTTTTTTTATGTTTTTTTTTTTTTTTTTTTTTTTTTTTTTTTTTTTTTTTTTTTTTTTTTTTTTTTTTTGCAACTCTTGCCTACCTGCTGACATCATCATTCCGAGCTGTTCGGAAAGCCTTTCGAATTCATAAAGTTGATTGTTTTTGGTAAAGCTAAAAAAAAAGATTTGATCTATCCATAAATTGGAAAAAAAAATTACCGTACCCTGGGCTAAGAACTACTTTTTAGTTTGGAAATATTTGTTTAATTCTTCTTAAATTATTTATTGGATGCTAACCATGCTTGGTAGCTATGTAAAAACCCAGATAGACTTATTTCTTCTAAGTACCAAAATAACAGATTCGGTTTGATTTCAAATGGTTTTCTTTTAGTTCGCAGTTACAAGTTCGCAGTTACAAGGCGTCGCATGTTTGCGATGTCTTTTTCTACACAAATGGTAAATGTTAGCTCTAACACGGATGCTGAGTTCAACTGGAAGGCAACACAGAATAATAGAAGCCGCAGCTAAAACAAAACTTGACTTGGCTTGTTGACCAAAAGAGAACGAGTTAATCGTGCAGATAAAATGGGTCAACAGTGGACAGTCACTGTAGCTCAGAGATACACAGATACAATTCACAGAGTCCGCTGACAGCCGCAATGGGGCTGGCTAAATTAAGTTGCCAGCCAACTTCCATACACAGTCTATACATATTTTATTTGCGATCTCAATTCGCTTTGTTAGTTTTTTGGGCCTCCTTTCCGTTTCGTGTAAGCGGAGAAAAGCAAAAAAACAAATGATAAAATGAGGGTGGCCGGTGCATGCACTCATTGAAATGCTTTCCTATGTTTTTCGGTAGTTTAATTGAAATTAGTTGTCTCTGGGCAGTGATTTACAAACGTTGGCAGGTTTTCTGGTGTTGGTCAGAGCATAAAACGATTCTCATTTCCGTTTTGGGTAGCATAAAAAATCAAAATGTATCTGGTGTCATGGCGTGTCATGTGCTGCATATAAATAAGCGCAGTTCGAGTGTCTGTGCGCTGGTACAGTAGCTTCCAGCTAAGTCAAAATAACAGTCGATTAAATAATTCCATAAGAACTGAACTACTAGCTACTAGCTACTACTAACAAAAAAGTGGTAATTCACATTTTTTTAACTTTATGCAATACAATTTTAAACCAATATTTTGGAAGTTTCTTATGACGAATAATTCTACATTTACTCTATCCACTCTCCTAAGGCTTTTCTAACCTTTTCATAATTCAGGCTCTTACAAAATATCAAACAAAAACACCTTTTAATGAGGTGAAATAAAAGTGACGATGGCACCTTCAACTTCAACATTTTCTGATATAACATTTTGTGACGATTAATAGTAACGTTAACAAAAATAAATTACAAATAATTCAACTAGTTTCTAATTCGACACGCTGCTCTTTAGTTTTAAGGCTAGGTATTTTACTGCTTAGGTGCTATCACCTATGGGGGGGACAAGGTGAGCGAAATGAGGAATCAGTCACTTAAATTGGACAAAAATGAACTAAAAAAATCCACTGGTTTGTAATTCAGTGTGCTCCTGCTGCAGTGCTAGCCATACAAATTTCCATAGAACCATCGCTTATTAGCCCGTCAGCAATGTCTTGACTAACAATCACGTCCGTCATTCAGCCAATTCGATCCAATTTAAGTGACTGATACCTCATTTTGTTGGAAATTTCATTAGTAATAAAATACAAAACAAAAAGTTAAAAATTTTTTTTTTTTAATATTTTAAACTTAAAAATGGATACCTCAAAAATATACCTAATTTTTTAAGGATTTTAGATGTTTTTTCAAAACTTTTAATACTTTTTTCTGTTTAATTAAGATGAAAAGGAAGCGTTTTGGATAGTTTCAATATGGGATCATTGTTAATAATTTTGATGAGGAAGCGAATTTTCGGAGATATGTGTTGTATAACAAATGGTAAGCAGCAACCTCAAGGGCTATTTCGGCCTGAAGTGACTATCAAAATCGTAAGAGCCATTTAATAAACAACAATTTTAAATCAAAAAATAATTAATTTAATTTTAAATTCTTAATTATAATATTTAGATAAATTTTGTCAAGGCAAAGTAAATATCATATCAAAACACCTTTCCAACGACATATAGCACCTTTCTGTCCCTTTAGTCGTTCAGAAGTTATGGGCGCGAGATATCGATACCTTTAGTCGTTCAGAAGTTATGGGCGCGAAAAATCGATTTTTGTGCACGTCTCTATGACTCTAGATGTGTTTTTACATAAATGTACTATATGTATAGTGCAAGTAAAAGGTTAGGTATATGGGATCTCTGCTACTAATTTTAATGAGTAATATCTCGAGAAAGTGAATTTTCCCAGATATGTTGAGCAACCTCAAAGGCTATATGTCCTTGAGTAACTATCAAAATCGTTGAAGACCTTTTTGAAAAAAAAATCAAAAACTAAAAAAAAAAGTTTAATTATAAATTTGTAAACATTATATTAAGATAAATTATGTCAAGGCAAAGCTATTGACATTTCAAAATACCTTTCTAACGACATATAGCACGTCGGGAAATCTAGCTTTTTTAGCTGTTTTCCCGCCAAACTAGCGGCAAAACCAAAAAGTGGTAGAACAAAAGTTGTTCAGCTCGAGCAGAATCGACAGACAGACCCACAAACAGACAGACAAACAACATAACAAACGTTTTCATTTCGGAAAGGCTGTTAAAATCTTGGTTTTTGAATATCTTTAGAACGGACTATCCGATCGGGATGATTGAGGTGTCATTCGTCGCGTATTTTAAGCCAGATCACAACAACATTTTTTTTTTTTTTTTTTTTTTGCTCCACCAACAGCTTCAATTTTAAAAATGTTCAATTTCGCATCTAAGAATGCAGTTTCAAAGAGGTTTATAAAACCTTTCGATTAAGATATAAATGGTTCTGATCGGACTATCGTAGCAGATTTTCAATTCTACGGCTCTATACAGTAGTCTTCTAGCGCACCACAGTCTCGGTGCTCATCGTCACTAAGTGGACTGCTGTCCACAGTGATAAGTCAAGTTGCCTGTGACAAGGTTGTTACCTCACTTCAAGAACTTTTATCTATTCCTCGCACATGATTTTTTGCAATCTTTAGTTTGGCTTTTATCTGGCTTTGTTCAACAAATTGCCATAATTTGTTGTAAATTCAGTTCAAGTTGTTGGCACGAGTGGTTCGCTTGGTGAGGGGGGCGCCTTGGGGGAGGGTCACCATCTAATCAATACCCATTCCCACTTGTTTGTTCAGTCAAAGTGTTGCCCAGTTGTCACTTGGTTTGTTTGTCAACGGGTTTTATTTTCCACTTCGTACGGTGCCTAGGCTTTCGTCGTACGCGACTATATCAGTGTGTATCTGAGTATTCGAGAGGTACCTTTGACAATACTAATTGATTTCCACATAGATACACTCACATTCGATGTGTGGTTTATTTTGGCCGTCTACACACTTTTTTCCTTCTTCATATTTCCCTTGAGTTCGTGGTTTGTATTTCATTTTAGCAAATAATTTTGTATAGTCTTAGACGTTACGTAGCATGTGAAATTATTTACCGGCGGTTGATATTGAAGTTCAAAAGAAAATTAACTACTTTTGCTATAACTGAAAGGCATTCTAAAAGTTTGTTTTTACAAGTAGTGGAATTAGTAAGGATTTTCGCTTAGATAAGTGTATAACGTTTAGGATTACAATGAAAATAAACTAAGACTTTAAAGAAAATACTGTGATTTTTTTAAAAACCCTTTTTATCTTTTTTTTAAGGAGCGTGTAAAATAAGTTTTCATGTAATATTAAAAATAATTATAATAAATAATTAGGGAGTGCAAGATATACAAAACAACTGATTCTATAGGATGGCAGGTCACATCGAGCACAGATAGGAATTAAGAGATTCTGAGGGCTGTGAGGAATATTATCTGCTGACAAGTACAAAAAACAGACGACGAAGGACTGGCTCAGGCAAAAATTTTGCCACACACATGTGTCCCTCCCCTGCGTACATATGTATATCTTATTTTCCCTGCCCCTATATATCCATAAAATAAGGCTGTATATAATGAAATGATAAACAAAGAGCCGAGTCATATAAAAGAGCAACTGGCCGTGGTGGTTGGATGTCGGCTGCATGTTCGTATGAGTTGGGGGACTTTAAATAAATATTTTAATGAACTGCACTAAAGGCTGTGCCGACGCCTAAAAAGAGTTGACTTTGAAATGCACTGACTTGCTGCCAGTAGCAAAACAAGAACAAAGCCAGAAACAACACTGGCATCGAGCGGTTCGACTATAAAATACCCGTTACACCTGTGCAGCTTATACAGTGCCCTGTCGTGACTATAAAAGTAGTTTGCATTCTTAAGAGAGGGTTCTTTTCCTAAAAAATAATATATTTTATTTGACTGTAAACAGTATAATAAATAAGAAACGTTTTTGTATCAGAAGTACATTAAATAGATCATAAATGCTAACGAATAGCAAATGCTTAAAGTCCGAAAACCATGTGCAAGAATGCAATATACCCATGTGCTATATGAGGGTACCGCGTATAAAAATCAGCCTGACTGACAGACAAGCGGAGTGCATCCTTTTATACTCACAAACGCACACACATAAATTCTGTTTGTGCATTTTATTTATAAACCACTGAAAAACGTTTAAAAAAAATGCCAGAGGTGCAAGGGAGACGGAATGGAAAACGATGTACCATGTGGGATGTAAAAGAAATGATTTTGTCGAAGTTTTAAGTTTTCTTTCTTTGGCCCTACACAAACACCCAGCTGCAATTGTTGTTCCTCGGGCTTTGGCCTGCTTTGCCTGCCTTATTTTCCAAAGAAATCTCCAAGTGATTCATCTTTTTCTTCGGGGAGCGGTCGCAGACTTATGAAAGATTTTTTTTTTTGAGATGCGTTTATTTTAATTGAGATGCGTTTCGGGAATACCAGATACATCAATAAAACAGAGTTCAAGATTCCGATTGCTTAAATTGAAATGGACATGGTAAATAGAACAAAAAAACTGATAAAAGCCAATTGAAAAGAAAATTGTCTTTGACAATCTAATTGGAAGTGTCAATAGTTTATAATTAAATATGATTAAGTATATTTGGTTTAGTGAACAGCAAATTGCTAGAAGTAAATTCAATTTTTTCTTTTGAAATAGTTAATTCAAATATCGATAGGTCAATCCTTAAATGGCTTAAAAGGGTTATAAGTAGAATAAATTTAAGTTTGTATAAATTATATTATGAATTTAGTACATAGGGATGTATTTCTGAAAGTATCCTCTTACTTTAAAATATTGAACAGGGAACCACGCCCCGTTTCCGACCTTATTCAACACACCTAGAATGGCAAGCGAAACTTAATTAATAATCCATAAATTTATGTCACTCGACAGCATATATGTGTCATTAAACTTTGATGGGTGAGGAACACACACAACTTTTTGGGTCATACACTCACAACGCATCATAGATACATATACGAAGAAACGAGAAAGATACTTTAACCGGAGACTCCTGATTTCATCTCCTGTACCTAGAAACTTGTTAAACTTTACTTGACAAACGACAAACTCTTCAGTGCTCAACTTTGTCTGCCAGTGATTAGGACGGACAGATTTGCAGCAGATGGGACGCATTATTCGCCAATTTGAGCCCCGGAATGCAGAGGAGTATGTGGCCAATAAGGCCTGGTAGTTACTTCGCCAAACGAAGTTGCTCAATGCCAAAGCCAAACCCAAAGCCAAACTTGGCTCATCTAGCGGTACTTCAACCCCATTCTCCGACTGGCAGTAACTAGTTGGTGAGACTGGATTGGGAGACAACTCCATGAGTCGCAGAACATCATTAATATTGAGTGCTGCTCGTACGGGAAATGTCCGTATAAGGTGTTTTATGATTAAGGATCACAAAAAGTGGGTCTCAACAGATTGAGATCAAATTGTGGTCCTGAGTTGATTTATAAATCTAGTTGTTTAATTATTATGTGTACCTGATATATACCTAAAAGAAACAAAGAGTATCTAAATTCATTTATTATTATATACATTATATTTATTACAATATACATTTCTGTTTATTTCTTGTACTGATTTCTCTGGAAACACTTCTGGCATGGTACTATTAATCATCCCATAATTAGCAAAGACAAACTGTCCACAAACATGCATTTCTTCCCGAAGCATGTAGCCAGAATGTTCTTTATGAGCACATGCTAATCATTTGTGTTATTTATGACAAAACGAGACCTATGCGCACCGTGAAGCCAAACAAACTGCTTCAGTTCTTATGGACATGGCAAATGCACATATGAGTAAAGGTTCCTTCATAGATAAATACAGATATAGTTTATAGAAGAATACCCAACGATGATGGGTGACTGTCCGAAAAATTTGCGGTTCATTGAACGCTGTCGGGTGTCGTTATCAAGTCAAGGCATATGCTTTATAGTGTCTCCTTCAACCTGACTGTATGCATACAAGAGACTCGTATCGCATCGTAAATTCACACATTTCACGCCCCATTCAACCTCATAGACGGGGCTGGCATCCTGTATCTTGCAAATTGACAGCCAGCCGGCCACGTTCGCATTCAAATTTACGAGCCAAGGCATAAATAAATGCTTCTTTGCGAACAGCGGACTCTTCATAATTTTTCCATATTTTATTATTCTTTTTCTGCCTATCTTCAATGGCCTGCCCACAGCATAATTGGCGCCAAACTTCTTTTCCTCTCTATCTATTTCTTTCAATGTAGGTTGGCTATGACTTAAAGCCTTTGAGTTTTACTTTTTTGGAAGCGTGGGCTATCCACGTGGGTTGGCTTTTCGGGGCCTGGGGCCCGTCAAACTTGATCGGCCAAGACAAGCGGCACCCGAGAAATGAGAAGCAGAAAAGTAGTCCCATTTGATTTGCTGCCTTTTCCCCCCGAAAACATTTTTCTTGTTTATATCCCGTGGGTCGATTTTGATAAGCTTATTTATTTTCACAGGTGCCTTACTAATTTCTTCCTCCCATTTCTCACTTTTAGTCTCTTTCTGGGATTTTTTATGAGCTTTTAATGGTTTATATAATTTCCAGACAGTCAGTCATTTATTTGGGTCATTGTTTGGGCTTTATGTGCCTTTAATTTTTCATGGAGAGGAACACGGAGATTGCCGCCCACTGCTATCCAGTCATTTATTATTTCAAGTCTAAAGAATTCATTTTCATACCCTTGCAGAGGGTATTATAATTTTGCCATATTTGCAACGCAGTGAAGGAGGCATCTTCGACCCCATAAAGTATATAAAGTATATATATTCTTGATCAGCATCAGCAGCCGAGTCGATCTGTCGGATTCTACGCGAACTAGTCTCTCAGTTTTTGAGCTATCGAGCTGAAATTCAGCGTAGTCTTATTTCTTTAACACGCAGTATATATGTCGGAACGGCCGAAATCGGACTACTATATCCTTTAGTTGCCATAGGAATGATGGCGAAATTTAAACTTCTCTGTTTTTCAAAGTATTTTTATAAATTTTAAGATATAGCAGTATTTTAAGGTTTTAGAATAACGGTTTTCTTTTTTTTAAGATCGGACAACTATATCACATAACTGCCATAAAAGCGATCGGTCGATTTATATGAAAATTTAAAATTCTACATGTAAAATTTAAAATTTACAAAAATACGATATTTTTTCAACATTACTAAAATGGATCGATTTTCAATGATCTAATTGCAGACTGCAAGGGTATACCAACTTCGGTTTACCGAAGTTAGATTTCTTTCTTGTTAAATATAATTTTAATGAAGAAATCATTTTCCTTCATACAAAATTTGTTTAAGTATGTACAAATTGTGTTTGGTTTACAACTAATTTAAAACACTTATAATTTCTTATAAGCTGTTCTAATTCCCCAAACTCATTCCAATATGTTTCACCCATTAATTTTGTAAGCACTTATGAGTATGTCTAACATGGGGTTTTCTTACTCTTCTTTATAGGAAAACGATGCCAAATCCAGAGGAACTATGATGAGGAAAACCGATGCCACACATGCGTGTTGTAAATGTTAATGTGCCCAGCAAATTTCGAAACTGAATGAATATATTTAACCAAACTAGTGGAAAATATGCCAAAAGAGTTCAAGATCCGACTTAGGAGCTCAAGAGGAACGGTTCGAACCGAGAAGGCACCGAGGCAAATGTGAAACACATGTGCGGACGTGCGTGTGTGGAGTTACAGCTTCCAATTTACGTTATTGTTATTTTCTGACAACGAATTGAAATTGAATTAAGCACTCGCACAGACAATAGGAGAATCAAACGGAACAGCTGAGCAATTCAATTAACGAGAAAGCGAAACGAACCCAGTACCATTCCAAGTTAAAGCATTTAACGTAAACTTCAACTAAGACAACAGAGCTACAAGGCAGACCTAGAAGAAACCAAGTTGGAGCGATCCCTGCCAGATCCTTAGCAAGTCCCAGCCAAGATTCTCGTCTACAAAATGTCCTTGGCCGACATGGGCACAGCATCGCGGTCCGCCGGCGGCGGAGGAGGCGGGCGTCACTATGACTTGGCTACCGGCGGCGGCAGCGGTGGAGGTCATCCGGTGGGCGGAGGTCTGCCCGGCGGTCGTATGACCCACTCCCTCAGTACTCCTTCAGGAGTAGATGGCACGCCCTCAACGCCCAGACACCGCGGCGGAAAGAAGCTGACCGTTCGTATCCAGATGCTAGACGATTCGATCACCATGTTTCAAGTCCAGGTAAGATTCCATTTGACCGTGCACATACAAGCATTTGACCGTGCACATTCTTGTAGCTTAGTTCAATAATAGTGAGAAAATGGTGTTAACTCAAATGTAGCTTTCTTATTTAAACATTGCAAAACAAAGTAACTAATAAAACATTTCAGTTTTATATGGAGAAATACTCGGTTGATTCCGCTTCAATTAAATTACAATAAATTATATCTATTTTTTTTTTAACCATTCCTTTAAAACAATAAACAAACTTATTTTTTGAAAAATAAATTAATCGTCTAACAACAATAGTTAAATGATTCAATTATAAATCAGCAACGCTTACGAATTTACACATTTACATTGAAGTGAACTTGAATTTCTGAGTGCGGTTTAGTTCTAAATTTAGTAAGCTAAGTTTAATTTATTCTCAAGACGTGGATTCAACGGAAATGGAATTTTCTTAATTATAAATATTGGTAAAAAATTCTCATGGATTTTAAATTATTCAATGTTTTGTTCCCTGGAATGTTCTTTGAATAAGAGTTAAATTATTCTTATGTAATTTCGATCATAAAATAAAATCTATTTTTCCTAAATATGGTTATAATAAATTAAATATAACTAGAAACAATAAAAAAATGCTCCCTAATAAATCTTATTTTCTGGCACCCAGCTGCACTTTGAAGGTATATCTTTTCCCATGAAGCACCTGCTGGAACGGAAGTCATCCGTCAAATGAGAATTGCATAAATGCATCTGTAGAAGATATAACTTCTTATGTATGTAGAGTGCTGCCTCGTAACAGACAATTTCACGTGCAAATTGTTTACGCTTTTGGGATATATGGGAAGCTACTTTTAATTAAATGTGTACTCGAAAAAGCGGGAGTTAAAGGTCTGGCGTAGGGATATTTGTGACGAGTGGTCTTAGGTTTTCGGTATGCGTGGCACCCGGTTTATTTGGCTTGAGGCCAGCAAACGAGGAATTCTTTCACTGTGTTTCCCCTGGCACACAAGCTGAAATCAACAGGGAAAGTGGGCCGGGGGATTGGTACAGTGCAGATGCAGTACATCCGTTTTCTGGTCCCCGAATCCCCGCTCTCTCTCCACTGTCCACATAAAACATGGCCAACTCAACAGCTTGGCATAGATTTTCGTGGGGGGTTTTATTTTGGTTGGATGCTGCACTGGGGTCTACGAACTGTTGTCTGCTGCTGTTACTGCTGCTGCTCATGTCTGTTTGTTGACCGCAAATCGTATTAATTCAAACTGAATTGGCCCAAAAAACTCTTGGCTTACTCCTTATCCCTCCCCTTATTGCGCTGCCTGTTGTAAGACTTCGTCTCTGCCCAGTTGTCTGAAACTTTGTGTTGGTTAATGGATTTCGTCATAGCTTTCTCGGCTTGTTCATGTAGTTCTTGTTCTTTGCGCCACTTCCTGGCACCATTAGCCTCGGCCTACTGAAGTGGCCACGCCCAAAAGCGTACACTAAAAAATTACTGAGAATTCGTCCTCCGAATATAAATGGTCCATTGAGTGTTTCTAGAGAGTAAATATGAATGATGTACAAATTGAGCAATTTATGTCGATTGCTTATGAATGAAACAATCACTAAACAAATCTAGAAATTAGTTCATGAATTAGACGTTTAATTATATTAAAATCGACGTCAAACCCCTATGTACTCCGAATTAATCAGCAAATAAAATATATATATTTTAAATGGTTAAGTTTTGAAGATTCCAGAGTGAAGAAAGCAAATAAAAATACATTTTGTAAGGAGACTAAGGCCTTCTTAACAATTTCTTGACAGTCAATTTCTTGATCCAGGCAACAATTTTTTTTTTTGCAAACATTTCTAAAAATAATAAAAAAAATTAGCCTTTCGAGTGTAACTTTCAGTCTTCCAAAACGGTATACACATTTCAAAGGCTTCAACAGGCGAGCAAGAGAGCCACGAGAAGTGGAAATGTTTCAGGGCAGCAACAAAATGGATTCCATTGTTTGGGTGGTTTTTGGTCGGGGTTGCAAATGGAGTGGTTGGAGGTTGTGGTTTTCGGCTGGGGGTAGGCGTTGGCAATAGCTACCGGGTATTGTCGTAGTCGTTGTAGTCGGGTTCCTGGCCTAACCTTTTTGTGAACCAGTGGCACTTGAGGCGGTACCCCATCTCGGTAAATGTTTTAAAGTGCTCCGCACAAAACTATTTTTATGCGAGTTTGTGCCATTCGCTGTCTGCGTTCCTCTGTTGACATTTCTCTCTTTTGCATTTGCCGAAGGCAAACTCAACATTTTTTCCATATAAAGTAGTGGAAGTGCTGTCGCCTTTGCTTTATTCGGTAATATTGCTAAACGCTGTATTTTCAAAGGCCTACAAATTTAAATTAATATTTGAGCAGCACGATTGATTGTTTATTATTGTTTTATTAAGTTCTTGTCTTTAATGATGACAAATAAATATTTATATATTTCAGGGTATACCAAAAGTCAACCCCTAGAAGTATCGTCTGTTCCTTGCCGCATTAAAAATTCAATCATGTTACAATTTTTGCTGCGCACAGAAATTTTCTTATAGCGCTGCGTATACGTAACATACTCGTACTATATATTGGCATGGTTGCATTTTTTAAAAATAGAAGCCTTGTGGGCACACAACCCTCTTTGTATTCGTTTTACCAACAGCAGGACAGCTTTTGCTGGCTTTTATGTTTGTGTGTTCGCCCCTGACTAGAAACGAATATTGTTGCATGGTCGGTCAACTGCATTATTAATCTAGGCTTCTAATGGATTTTGTGGCTTGTAAACGATAATACGTTTCTAAATGGCAATGGATGGGGAACGGCTAGAGGCTGATGAGGATGTGGTCTTTCCACTGTGGCATGTGACCACGTCCTGACCAAACGAATGACCAAATCCCGCATATACCTGCTAAAAGAGAACTTAACCTTTCCAAAACATGAAGAAATGGTTGTATGACATTTTTTTCTGCCCCAAAAAGCACGGAGAATGTGGTGATGCACTTAGCAAATCCCTGCTTCTAGACTTAGTAGCGAATGTTTTGGCTTTTATGCCACTCTGGACAATTTTGATTTGGACGCCATTTCATTTATTTATCTAACAAAAATATTTTGTTGTGGTTTTTCCTTTGTGCGTTTTTTTTTCCTTAAGCGCAAACAAAAATTGAAAGCTTATCTCTATGGGTTGAGCGAATTTTGCTGATAATGCCGAATAATGGAAGTCCATTTGGGAACTGTATAAAGTTATGACGCCAACAAGAGCTATTTATGGGTTTTACAGATTGTACCAGTTGGAATAAACTTAGCAAAAAGAGCCCAGTTTAATAAAAAAAAATAGAGGAACCGACAATGTTTAGTAAGCTAGCATTTATGTGTACTTTAATTATTATATTATTTTTTAAATTTTGTCAATCGACAACAGCTAAGTTATTGTTTTATTACGATTATCTTCTATCTTATTTCGAATATTCATACTGTTACTAACAACAAACTCTTTTGTAGCTTATTCCTATCAATAGTCTCTCACACACCTTATCTCTCACAAAAAATAACTTTTCATGTAAGTTTCTTCTAAAAACTTGGAGACAATTACCCTTTTGTCGAACATATTGCCTTAGAAACTTCAGTTATTAAATTCCCCTTTGCGAATTTCCCAACTTTTCTGTGCAAAGTTTGCGTGTAGTTGGGAGTCTAGGCCAACCCGCAGATTTCGCATCTATACCAATGGGGTTAACTAAGGCCATTCGAAAGGCAAGGACAATGGAAAAGTGGAACGAGATGAACACCCGCATACGTGACCCTTTACCACGTTATCGTCCTACCTTCCGACCGCCACCACTTTTTCTACACTTAAATATAAAATGTTGCTAAATATTTAAATCAATATAATTATACCCTTGCAGAGGGTATTATAATTTTGACCAGATGTTTGCAACGCAATGAAGGAGGCATCTCCGACCCCATAAAGTATATATATTCTTGATCAGCATCATCTGTCTGTCCGTCTGTCGGTTTCTACGCGAACTAGTCTCTCAGTTTTTGAGCTATCGAGCTGAAATTTTTAGCATAGTCTTATTTCTTTAGCACGCAGTATATATGTCGAAACGACCGAAATCGGACTACTATATCCTATAGCTGCCATAGGAATGATAGCGAAATTAATGTAAACTAAATTTTAACTTATCTGTTTTTTTAACGTGTTTCTATAAATTTTGAGATATAGCAGTTTTCTATAGTTCTAGAATTACGGTTTTAATTTCATTAAGATCGGACCACTATATCATATAGCTGCCATAGAAGCGATCGG
>VNJZ01009212.1:0-56492 GCA_008042795.1 Drosophila asahinai
GAGCTATTGGGGACGGTGGAGCAAAAATCCCAAAATTTTTAATGTTGTTGTGATCTAGCTTTAAATACGCTTCGAATGACACCTCGATCATCCTGATCCGATACCCTGTTCAAAAGATATTCAATAAACAAGATTTTTTTGGGAACATTTTGCGAGTATTTGGCTTAAAAAAGAGAGAATCAAAAAAACAAAATTAAAATTTTATTTAAAAAAAAAGGTAAGACAATCTCAATTTTCACGTTGTTGTTTTATATTTCAATTATATTTTATAATTAAGAAACAAAAAAAGTTATTCAACAGTTACACTGAAAAAAAAAATTATTTTAAAAAAATTAAAGGCGGGACCACGCCTTTTTTTCTTAAAATATATTGATTTAGTGATCCTAAACTTAATTTAAAAAACAGAACCCTAATATGTTGCTTCGTTTTGAAGTTATTAATTAATGCCACAAAAAGTGGTCGTTCAGCCCATAGTGCACTGCTCGGCGAGCTGAGCACGCAACTTGGCGTGCGAGGAGAGAATCAGTCACTTTGCGTCTGTGAAACCGACAGGACGTCTTCTGTTCTGCGATCGCGAGCAACCGAAATTCCGAGGAGTTTAAATCTTGATTTAGTTACTCCTTCTCCCTCTTTTTTTTACCGTGCCAGTCAACGAAATTAAAATATATTTTTTTTGCCTGTGAAACGCCAGAACTGTTTTTTGGATAAAGAAAACGCGGAAAATTCACCACAACATAATATCAAAGGTAAAGATCCCAGTGAAGTGCATGAAATGGAACATAAAAACATGTGTGCATAATGTACATTAAAAATGCATTAAAGCCGAAAGTGTCTGGGAAGCGCGGGTCTTAAATTAAATTAAAAAAAAAGAAAAAAACACCCCATAAAAAATCGGTATGAAAATGCATAAATTGTGCGCGTGCGATTTTGGGCAATGAATGGGTTTCGGCTCTGGGCCTGGGCTTCAGCTTGGCCTGGAACTCCTCCGAGGCCAAGTGCTCGAGTGCTCTTCAGACCAAAACGAGAGCGGCGGCTGCAAAATGCGCAAAAATGCTAGCACGCATCCCGAGAGCTCTCTTGCTCCCCTCTCCTTTTCCCCCTGCTATCCACTCCTTCACTCTATTAGTCCTCCTCCCCCTCCTCCTCCTCCTCCGCTCAAGTGGCCGGAGATCGACACCGCCGGAGTATGAGGATGCGGATGCGGATGCGCGGGGCAGGAGGAGAGTGTGGCACCACCACCATTTTTATAGAGGCCTCACTCAGAGAAAACTAGCGGTGTTTTAACACATTAAATACTTTTTAAAATGTAATTGGGTTGCTTAGGTTATATAGGATACATAGGATAAATGGGATATAACCTTTAAAGGGTTATCTATGACTTCAAAATGGAATTTTCATCATTTAAACTTTTGATTTTTGATTTTAACTAAAGTCTCTTATTAATTATGATTGTATATTTGTGGTTTTTGAAGATAAAGTTAGGTTGCCAAGTGTATATAGGATATATATATAGGAAATATGGGACATATCCTTTGGTGGGTTATCTATGACTTAAAAATGGAATTTTCATCATTTAAACTCTTGTTTTTTGATTTTAACTAAAGTCTCTTTTTAATTGTGATTATCTATTTGTGGTTTTTGAAGATAAAGTAAGGCAGTTTTCTTCAGAGAATATTTTATGATTTATATTTAACTCCTTATTAAACAAACTATTTTTTATAAAATACATTTAAAATTTGGGGAATATCTTGATAATTTCTCTCTCCGGGTTAAGGCCGCTCTCCTCCCAAACATTTCCCTCGATTTTCTGCTTAAAATAAGAAAAACATTTAAAGTTTCCCATAGATTATAATGTCAGAATATACAGGATAGATTTTTTAATAAAAATTAACTAAAAATCAAAGAGCATATCTAAAAAAAATCCAATTTAAACATATTATAAGCTCAAAATTAATATAATAATACTTAAAATCAAGCAATTTGTGTTATATTTATTAATAATTAATAGTAAAGTAAAGTAAAGTAAATCCCATTTCGTAAACGTTACCCACTGTAAATGGTTCAATTTAGAGCTTAATTCCCTACTATTTTCGCACGGTGTTCAGGCGGGCAGGCACCACCCGAAAAGCTGAGAAGCCGAAACGAAGCCGACGAAGTCCAGGCTCGTCGCAGCTGGAGGGCAGGCGGAGATCCAGAAAACTGGCAGAGCTTTAGCGCGCTTTTCCTTTGTTCGCTGCTCCTTTGTGCCTGCTCAATTGTTTGCAAGGACGAGAAGCTGCTGCTGGCAGAAATGCGAATCCTTGCCGAAATCCTTGCGAAACTCGTTTCCTTGCCCTACAAGTTAGTCGGGTTTTTGCTTCAGTTTTTTTGTTTTCCTAGGGTTTCTTCAAGTTTTGCCACGGAGACAATTGCTAACTAGCCCTATCTTCTTGCTACTTTTCAGGATCAGCAAGGATCTTTAGCAGCTGGCAAGATGCTCAAGTGGGCTGTCAACCAGCCGCGAAACTCGTATTTGGCCAAGGAGCTGGTCCTGGGAATGGGAACGGGCTCGGAACCGGGCTCACTGGAGCCAAAGGCCGTGGCTACCAGCTACAGCGAGTTCCACGCTTTGCGCGGCAAGCTCAAGCGGAAGTCCTTGTGTGTGGGCCAGGGCAAGGAG
Source organism: Drosophila asahinai (assembly GCA_008042795.1). Taxonomy (NCBI): domain Eukaryota; kingdom Metazoa; phylum Arthropoda; class Insecta; order Diptera; family Drosophilidae; genus Drosophila; species Drosophila asahinai. Next base: position 2,660 of record VNJZ01009212.1, read on the forward strand.
AACCAGCTGACCTCCACCCCGCTGCCGGCCAGCTCTCTGGCTCAACGCACGCCGCTGCTCAAGGATCTGAGCAACATCCTGGCCACGCCACCCTCGGTAGCAGGAGCAGGAGCAGGAGCTGGATTAGTAGAGCCTCCCAAGTACGCCTGCACTCTGCCCACCTTCGAGGCGGAGTACTCGCCCACAGCGGCCATCATCCCGGGTCCCCTGCTGGCCCTGCGCGGCATGGGAGTCCCGGATAGCTACTTCGAGAAGCCACGCTACCTGGAGCAGAAGCCACTGCCTCAGCCTGCTCCTGAGCGGGAGCGGGAGCGGGAGCCCGGGAGCACCACACTCAGCTCCAGCCAGATGGGCGATGTGACCCTGGAGCGCATGATTGACGCCATCCTGGAGAGCAACCGCAAGGCGCCTTCCTCGAGTGCTAATCCAAATGCGAGGCAACCACGTCAGAGGCAGCCGCGACAACATCTCCGCCAGCAGATGCGACACAGGCAGCAGCTCCTGAGAGCCACCTCGGGCTCCCGGCTACCAGGTGGTGGTACCCACTCGCCCACCTACCGCCCCGCCTTCGACCCGGCCAGCGACCTGTGCGAGTACTGGAAGTCGCCCTCCCGGAGGGACTCCCTGCCCGCCGACGGCTTCGAGGAGCGGGAGGTGCGCTCGCCCCTGGCCACTGTCACTGCCTCCTCCCAGACCAAGTCCCAGTCCCAGGGCAAGCGGCACTCGCTCCAGCTGCAGCTGCGCAGGCAGCGGGTGGTGCGGCGCAAGCGGAAGATCGCCACCAAGATCTCGTCCAGCGTGCGGCAGTCGGCGCAGAAGCTGCTGGCCGCGGCCAGGGCGGGATCAGCAGCGGTGCCCAGCCAGCGGTGTGCGCAGAAGAGGCGCCACATCAGTCCGGACAGCGGGCACAACTCCACCAGCGACTTCGAGGAGGAGCTGGGGAGAGTGGGAAGCTGCGCTGGTCTGGCCGAGGCGGCCACCAAGCGGCGGCTGAGCTTCTCCTTCCCCGAGGACCTGCTCGTGGAGAAGTAGAGTGTTGTTTGATTTATTTTTTTGTCCACTGTTTGGTTATGAATATTTTTGTATTTTTTTCGAATGGCTAAAAGCGCAGCCTTGCCTTGGCATCCAAATGTTGAAACAAATCCTGATCCTATAAACTAAGTAACTCTTTTTTTTTGACAAATAAAATATCGATTTGAAAACGAACTTTGGTTTATTATTGAACTAAAATGGGAAAATCTTTATTAAGAAAAGCTAAATAATTATAAATATTAATATTTTAAGATCATAATTAATCTTAACTTACTTTTTCTATATAATTATTCTCCCTTTAAAGTTACCAAACCGAAAAAAGTGAAGAATTCACCCAGAAACACATTTTCGGTATAAATTTCACCTTCTTTCCCTGGCTATCCTTGTTAGGACACAACTATTAATTAGGGATAAACGTCGTCCCTGCTCCTTGCTCCTTGTGGATTACTCAGCAATATATCAGCTTAACTGCTTGGCAAATGCGATTCTCACGGATCCTGGCAGGAACAGAGCGTTCCGCCCCCTGAATCCATCATCGTGACTCGGACATGGGATCTCCGCACAGGATACAGGATACAGAGGGCATAGAGCGAGGGAGTGTGTTACCCTAGTAAAAATGTTGCGGCATATCCTGCGAGTCCTTTTACACGGCACTTATCACGCACCTGTGCACCGCCAAATGGCGAACCCACCACAGAACGAGCCGCGCGACAGGCTACAAAACGGTCGGCATTTGCATAAATTTGCATAGAATCGAACAGAAATTTGACTGTTTTTTACTACGGCCAGGATTCGAGGTCCTTGGTAACTGTACTGGAGATCTGTGACTGCCAGCCAGCGAGCCAGAACGGCACAGGCAGAAAAAACTCAAGGCTTTCAGGATATCTGAGGGAATATTTGTGTTTCTTGCTTAAAAGTAATGTTTTCTTGTATTTTGAATTGTTAAATCATTTTATAAATCTTTAAATATATTGTTATTATTTGTAATAAAAATATATATTGGTTTGGAATATATAAAATATAAGAATAACAATCATATAAATCAAGTAAATATAATAATAATATAGAGCACGAAAGTGCCATAATCCTTCCTTGTTTTTCTGCTGAAATTGTGGCTTAAGATCTTGGTTACCTTAAATTTTGTTGGCTAAACTTCCTCAGCCTCAGAATAGCCTGTTTTCTGGCAGTGCATTTGAAGACTGTGACTGTGCCAGCCAGCGATCCATAACTAAGTTATGCCAGTTATATCCTTGAGGAGGGCGGCGGAAAATAGGAAATTGTACGGTTTGATACGGCTGCCAGCTGGCCAGGATCAGGAACTGGACTACAAAGTCTGGCAAAGGAAAATGTATGGGAAATAATAGTATTATTAATAATAAATATGATATGATATAATAATAAAATAATAAATAATAAATAATAATAAATAATAAATAATATTAATTTAAGTTTGAACATTTCTTTGAATTAGTATTTCACTCTTTAACCTTTTTCTTATACCTTTCTTCGATTAGGAAAAAATAAATAAATACCTTTCCCTTCTCGATTTTTTTGTGATATATATTTCCCTTTAGACATTAGATATCTATTAAAGAAAATAATAAATAATATTAATTAAAGGTTAAAAATCCCTTTGACTTTCTAATACAAATTTTAAAAATCTGCAGATAATAGTTTATAAATTCTTAACTTTATTGAGAATAAGTAAAGCAATAAATACCTTTCCCTTCTCAATATTTTTTGTGATATATATTCCCATTTAGACATTAGATATTTATTAAAGGCCTTTGGACCCTGGCCATTGTTCGAGATCCAAATCCCAATCCCGACTGGCTCGTTTAATGTTTCTTTCGCGGATCGGATGCCAGGCATTGAGCCATTGTTGGACTGCCGCCTCAGTTGCTCCGCATATTCCACATTCTCTGCTCAATTGAGTCCAGCCAGCTGCCCCGAGAACCGAGAACCGGAATCCCGGACAGGAATTGGTGTGGGAGTCCGCTCTGATTTGTCGCTCCAGCAATAAGTGTATTCCTCTTGCCAAATGTCGCATAAGAGCGAGGAGAGCTCGGAAACACCTTTTCCGAAAAGTGCGCCAAAAGGAAGGACGAGGGACGGGGCACACGAGGCATGAGGCACGAGTCATTGGCAAACACAAAGGAGACGCGGCCGAAAGGACCAAGAATAAGAATAAGAATGTGGAACAAGGAGCAGACCGAGGAAAAAGGAAACAAAATCGCATCGTGGCATGCGTCGGCGGATAAAGGAGCAGGAGCAGGACGGGAGCAGGAGCCGGAGCAGGAGCAGGAGAGCCCTCGGGACAGCTGTCGTCGCTCTCATTCTGCAAAAACACCAACGCAATTTTACACGGCAACAAATTGGGTTCTTCTAGGGAGGTTATATCCAAATATATGGTTTCAAATAATTAAAAAAAATATTTTAAAGCCCAAAAAAGAACTAGTTGAAGCCTTGGAAATATTTAAAATATATTTATTGGTATAGCCACATTGTTTAATTTAGTTTAAGTTAATCATTTAAATTTTTCTTAATTAAAAAAATATTATTTTATAACTGATAACTATTAAATAAATTGTAGCTATTTTTGATATATTTCAAAGATTTAGGAATAATATTTTTAAATATTTCTAAAAATATTTTCTTTTTTAGTATTTTTCTTTCCGTGTACAGAGCATTTTGCGGGGGAGTGTATCCGGGGGTTAAGGATCTCTAAGGAGCATAGGAGCTGGGGAAAAAAAATAAGTTGAAGGAGTTGCTCAAGTGCCGCCACATGTTGCCTTTGGTAAATTGGGCAACAATTGACGGCCTAATAGGGTTAAGTGCCGGAAATTGCCCAGGCCAGCATTAAAATCGCACGAAAATTGCCATTAAGTTATTTTAGAAACTTATACCAGATGAGCATTATATGATAAATAATAACTGATAAATAATAACTCAAAAAAATGTATTATAAGTTTGTTCGATTACGCTAATTTTCTTTCATATTTTGTTAGAAAAGGTTAATAAATATTATAGTTTTAGCTAATTGAAACCTCTAATTATTAACAATATTGATGCAGTGTCATATCAACATAATTTTTTGTATGTTGGATTTTCCTTTAAAATAAATCAGAATTATGTCATTTTCTTTCATATTTTGTTAGAAAATGTTAAAAAATGTTATAGTTTTAGTTGATTGAAGCCGGTAATTAATAAAATCTTTAAAGCAGCGTCGTAATATCATAATTAATATAATTATTATAAATTTCTTATTATAACTAGGCTATAAAAATAGGTATTAATAAATGTTTTTTACACAGAATTAAGTGTTTAATGTAGTTTTGAGTGTTTTTATCATTTAATCATTTTAAAAATTAAAAGATAACAATACTAAAGGCTTCTTGTATTTAATTACATTTTCCTTCTTCTTCATTAATTATTTAGTGAAACAAGAAAAGGTTAACACAAAGAAATCATCGCCTTGAACCCTCTGTAATTCGCACAGCCTTGAGTCCTTTGTATTTTGCAAAATCTAATCAACGTTAATGGAGTGAAATCGAAGGATCCTGCACATCCTGTCTCGAGAGAGTGCCTAAAACTGATAACGATCATTAGCGACAGAGTTCAAGACGCCGCCAGGGGAAATGATAATGCCAAATCTGCGATATGTAAGGATATTTTTAGGGAGGGGGAACCCTGTCAATAAATGGAGCAGCGGCAAAGGACAAGGCTCTAATCCCGAATGACGTGTGCAATAAGTAATAAGTGGCAGTGGCCCAAAACCAGATCAAAAACCAAACCAGAGCCAGGGGAGGATCCGGAGTCCGGACGGCCAACTATTTGTATTTGTCAAAGGCTCTGATTTCACGGCAGCAGCAGCGGCAGCAAAGGAATGTCCTGATCCTCGACGATTAATCAAAGTGACGTGTTCTCACACGGCGCGCACTCACACATTTTTCTCTTCCTGATCCTGCTTCTTTTTCTTTGCTTTTCCGGAGACATCTTGAGTTTGGTTTTTCGCGCCAAACGAAGGTCCTTGCTCTAGTTTTAGGGGCACACGTTTACTAGAGTTTATTTATTGTATTTTTTTGGGGCTATGTACAGCCTCCCTCGAGGCCTCGAAGCAGAGGTCAGGGGTTTAGGAACCGCAGGATTCGGGATCGATTTGCATAGCCCTGGCAGTCAAAGGGGTGTCCTCGATCCGGATTCCAGATACCGATTGCGTATGTAAATGTTGTTTGCCCTACAAACTTTAGCTCTCAAATGCAAACTAATAGATACATTTATCGTCGGGCATCCGAGGGGTAATTAAAAATCCCTACGGTCAGATCAAGATCGAGATCAGGTTCAGGAGGTTGCGAAGATGCTGCTCCTGCTGCTGCTTCAAGGATCTTCGAGGAGAAAGGAGTTCTGGGTGGGTTAAGCACTTAAGCCAATTTCGAGTGAACTTTTTACGGTTTTGTTTTTCTTGTGGCTTAGACTTCATTTGGACAAGGTGATGTCCTTCGAAGGGATTAAGTCCTTTGAATATATCTTCTTTTATTGCGTTTATGTAGAGATTAAATACTTAAATTGCGGTTTAATTTGTTGTGAACTTTGCTGGCTTAGAAATGTTATTTAATATAGTTTTATTTGGATTTTAAAATTGATTTACTGCTGAGTTTAGCCTAAATAAAAAGCTTTGAATGGGTTAACGGGTATTTATTGAATTTGTTTTTATTTAAAAACTAATCAAATTATTTTTATATTTTATGTAAATTAAGGTTGAACTTGGATATAAATTTATTTTGATTTTAAAAGGCTAGTTAACACTAAATTTAAAGTTTTAAATGGGTAAACAAGCATTTAATGGCCTATAAATATATTGCTTTTATTCATAAACTTAACAAATTAGTATTAAATTTCATGCAAACTAAAGTTTATTTTGATTTAATCTTTGCTTGCTTAGAAATAAAATAAAAAATACATTTATTAGGATTTTAAAAAGAATGTAATGGCTAAATATAAAGCTTTAAAATATTGATATCTCTTTTAATGGCTTTAAAATATATGGTTTTTATCCATAAACTGAACAATTTATTATTAAATTTTATATAAATTAAGGTTTAGTTTGATTTAACCTTTGATATAATTTTAATTTGATTCTAAAAAGCATTTAAAGGCTAGTTTACTCTAAATATAAAGCCTTAAAGTATTTATATATCATTTAATGACCTACAAATACATTGTTTTTATTTATTACTTCAACAAATGATTATTAAATTCCCTGTAATGAGTCCTGGCAAGTACTTACCTCTCAAGGAACCCAACCCTCACTGGAGTACTCGAAACACGCAATGTTTGTCCACAAAAGATGGCTCGTAAAAGGTGTAAAAAAAAGAGGAAAACTTTCGAAATAAGATAAATATGGGCCTAATGAATTGTTTGCTCGGATCGTAAAATATATCCCGGAAATAAAAGTGCACTAAAAAGAAATCCAACTTCATGGATTTACTTCACCATCATTGTTCTGTCTGAGGTCTTTGAGTTTTACGAGCTCGCTTTACGAGATGGAAATTTTAACGACTCTCCGTTGGAACTCTCTATGGAGACTCTATCAAATTGCCATTAGAAACCTTCGGGGCGTGTGGCCGGGAATCGAAGGCAAACAATTGTGATTAGCTCTCGTGATCGGCGGGGATATAGGAGTCATAAAATTGCACCTTCGGCAGCTGACGATGCGGGCCTCGTATCCCTGCTTCCCTTGTAATTTCCCATGTCATTGTCATTGTTCACTCACTCTCCACTCTCCTCTCTCGCTGAATCGCAAATTGCGAATCATAAATCGCAAATCGCACAAAATTAGCGTATTCGTTGGGGAAATTAGCAGATCCTGGCGGTGGCATTCCGCTGATTATGCTGGTCGCTAGTCGTCCTGCCACGTTCGGAGTGTCCTGAGTGTCCTGAGTGCCTGCAGAACAACCTGCCTGCATCTAAGTTATGGCGGTACACTAAGCACTAGGTACACTGTTCGAATATAATATAAATATGAGTATTTCCTGGGGATTAATATGAATTTTCAGATAATTACTAGAGTATTAGCAAGTATGTTGAATAAAATAGTAAAATATTTAAGACAAAACGTGACATAAAGGAATCTATCATAAAAGATTTATATTTATTAAGCTTCACTGCAGTTTTTGGGTTCCAAAATGATGGAACTAAATATATATAATATAATAATATTAATATAATCATTTTTAATAGTCATATATAATAAAATATATAATTAAATAGGATACTACGATTATTTTTTAACACAGAATCTTTGATTTTCACATTTTTCTTAAGTAAATAAACCCTTTTAGGGATTTTTGTATGGGAACTATTTTGCTAAATATTTAATTCTTATTATTAATATTTTAATTTTATTATGCAGACTTATTCCCCGTTAAATATTTAATTCTTATTATTAATATTTTCAGTTAATTTCTTAGAGAAACCCCTTGCTTTCTATACAATATTTCCCCTTTAAATAATTCATTTTCGTTCAGTGTTCACCCAAATTAGTGCGTTTTCCTGTTTTTCGGGCATGTTATCCTGCGTGGCCCGTGGCACCTGTCTTCATTAGTTGGCCCGGCGATCTCTCTCGAGTCCTCTCGATAAGCAATCAATGGAGAGAGGAAAGAGGACCAAATACAGGTGCAAATGCTGGCCGCTTGCTCCAATTTGTTTTCCGATTCCATTTGGGACTCAACTCGAAGTCGGTTTGCATATTGATGAGGCTCTAAATTTAAGGCTTCTCTCAGAGATCACCTGCTGAAAGGCTGAAAGGCTTAACGGAAGAGGAGAAGCCACATGCCGAGCAGGTCGAATTGGAAATTTTAGACAGTAGCAGGGAAGTGCCAGGGAAAGGGTTTTTCCGATAAAGAACAGGTAGTCAGAGGCACAATTTCCCTTATTTAATTTATTTTTGGCAAAAAGAAGAATCAAGTTTGAATTAAAAGCTGTTTGAGAAGGCAGCCACCTATGCCTCATCAGTAACCCAACAGAATTTAAAGATCGCCATAAATTTGAGCAAAATAGCTGAAGATGGGACTTCTAACGAGGATATCCTGGCAGGATAACTCCTCTTCTCTGACTCACCACCTTCTCTCTCTAGATCTTTCCCTCTAGAGTCTCCAGCTCCCTTTTCTCAGCTCTCATTTCTCATTTCTCACTTCTCATTTCTCTCAGTTCGGCTTCTCCCTATACCTGCCTCTCTGGTTAATCCTGACGCAGGATTCCTTCGCTTCCTTCTGTGTCGAATGCGAACCAGTTTTCCGCTTCGCTGCAACTGACGCATAAATTGCGGCACTTTTCCCGTCTAGGAAACAGGACACGGAACAGGACTCCATCCAAGCCTAGGACACACTGGAGGAAAATCTGAAGGAAATTACTTGGATTAGGAATAAATGGAAACTTGAGGATATTTAAAATATTTTTTCTGAATTTTTAGAATTTTCCTTTATAAATTATATATATATTTCCCATTGATTTAAATTAATATTGAATTAATATTTTCTGTGCCATATTTTTCCTTATTAGTTACAGCTTTCTTTATATTTTTTTTCGGTGTAAAGTTTGACTCTTTGCCTTTGCCAACATTTACTCGGGAGTCCAAGGAGTCCGAGTCCTGCCTTGCTCTATGCAAATTGTTTGAACTGCCAATGCGGCACGGTGATTTTTCATTTTCCCCTCCCCAAGGATCAGCTCTCACTCCTTGGTCCTTGGCAAGGCCTAGACATTGATCAGTTTTATGGTTCTCTCAGAGTTTTAAGCTATCTGCAGCACCTGTTTTTCCTCATGTTTTCCTCGCCGGGAGCGGCAGCAGGTGCCATCGGCTGACATTTACATATTACTTGGAGGAGCAACCTGCTGTCAAGGATCGGGATCGGAATCGGTCTAGGGATCCCTGGGCATGACAATGCTAAGTGGCGGAGGTGGAGATGGTCCCCAAGAAAAGCGATCCTTTTATATCCTTCCCGCCCAACGCGCGTCGTCATCTCATCGACCCTCGTCAAGCGCCTCGTCGATTTTTATGCGTTTCCCTTAGCAGCATTTTCAATTTTTCACGCTGCTGACCAGCGGGCAACTGTTCCGTTTTCCCAATTTCCTATTTTCCATTTAACATTTACTGTTTTCCAAAGCAAGGGTTGTGTTTTCCCCTTCCCTTTTTGCTTTTGGCATTTTCTCAAGCCATTTTCCGGCGGCACGCGCTTTTTTTGGTCAGTCAGTTGGTCAGTCTTCCACCCTTTGATGGTGTTTGTTGTGACAGCGGCAAATGGACAATGGAGAAAGGACAAAGGAGAAAGGATAAGGAACAATGAAAGACTGGTCAGTGGTCGGTGGAAATGCGATTCGGATTCCCATTTGATTTCATAAACAATTGAAGCATCAATCAGGGCTTCCAACCGCGAGATGACAGGCCGCGGACGCCCAGCTAATGGGTTTTCGAGGGTTTTGAATAAAAGAAAATATATTTAATATTACTAATAAATAAAATGGGGATTTTTATTAATATTTTTCTTGGCTTAGCTTTAAATTGATGAATTTTTCCATTGTAATCATGGTTTTGGTTTAAGTTCTAGCAATAAAAAATAAATAAATAATAAATATTGTAGAAAGCGCTGTGCTAATGGGTTTTCGAGGGTTTTGAATAAACGAAAATATATTTAATATTATTAATAAAAAAATATGGGTTAAAAAAGTATTTCCTAGGAATTTTTATTAATATTTCTCTGGGTTTAGCTTTAAGTGTATGTATTTTTGCATTGTAAACTTGGTTTTGGTTTAAGTTCTAGTAATAAAAAGTAAATAAATAAAAAATAACACTCTTGGAATATAGATAAATATATAATTAGTTTAATATAATAATGTTTCCAGAAAGAATACATTAAAATATTATAGGAAGTCCCTGCTAACCCCTAGAAAATATTTTAAAATACAAACAAACTACTTATTGGTTTCTTACTTAAAGGCAACAGCTTTTTCCTCCGTATCCTTGAGGTCTCTCCAAGATCCCTAGGTAGTAGCCTTGAATCAAGTTAAAGGGAAATTAATTTGTTGAACCCAGTCGCAATTCCAGTCGAGGAGGCGCCCCATATGTCCCATTACCAGATCCAGTCCCATGTACCGAATCCAGTTTTTTGGGCAGGGAGAGAGATCTGTCAAGCGCAAGTTGACAACTCGGATTGGGATTCCCGAAAACATAGGGTTGAGCCCAGCCCAAAGAAGCAGGACCAGCGACTCCTTGGTCCGTGTGTCCTGTTCCCGGATCGCCCAGTTTTTTTCTTATATTTTTCTTGGTTGTTTTTGTCGCTCTTGAAGGAGCAGTTCCTTCATTTGCATTTAACCCAACCCTTTTCCCTTGATGGCCGCCGCGGGGTTTCCACTCGCTCGTCACCATTTCGAGGCTCTCCTTTGGCAGGACTTAATTTGATTTCATTCCTGCCGCTTCCTTCCCGAATATTTCGCTTGACATTTTTCGTATTCTTCGAATTATTCCAGAAGAAAAAAAGGCATTTCGGTCCCCGAAATTCTTCAATTAAATATGCAAATTGTCCCGATGATGCTGCAGAAATGTCAACAAGCAGCGATTCTCGTGTGATATATATAGTTCCAAGTGTCCTGTCCCACTTGAAGTTGCGCTTAATTAACTAATTGCCCGTGCAGCGGAAATCAACGGGATCCTGGCCAGGAGTTGAACTGGGAAAATGCGAGGCAGCTGTTTGAGGTTTTTCCTTTTTTTGCTTAAATAAAATCGTATGAATATTAAGGATTTTAATAGAAAATATATGATGAAAATTAAGTTGATGAAGAATTTCCTATCCCAATTATTTATTTATTATTTATTTATTTTTTAAAGCTTTTTTAAGCTAGTTAAAATATTATTTCTTGTACGATTTACTTTGAACTTAAACGTTTTTTAACTAACTAAAAAGCTAAGAAATTGTTAGGATTTCCATGAAAAAAATATATAAACTAAACAAGTTTCCATTACATTAGGTAAATCTTTGCTTTAAATTTTATTTAGAAACGTAAATAAATCGAATAAACAAAATTAAACTCAAGAGCAATTCTTGGCGTATCTCCCAAATATTTATATGTACGAGTATGTCTCACAAACTTGCATATATTTCTGTCTAAATCTAAAAAAAATACTGCTACTGCTGTTCTTTAATTCCGAAGGAAAAAAACTAAGCATGAAATTGAAAGTTTCCGAGCCACTGAGCCCGAATTTCCCGATGCAATCAAGGAAAAATCCAAATCAAAGTGGGAAAAAAATCAGGCGGAGGACGGAGGCAGCCTAAACTAAATAATTACAAGGCCCCGCAGCAGTAGCGACAACAACAACAATAATAATAATGGACAGATCCTGACACCCATGGCAAAAGGACACCCCAGACTGTGGCGTGAGTCCTTGGGTCCGAGAACGAAAACGAAAGCAAAAATGAAATGTAATTGCAGTTGCAACAAGCAGGGAAATAGGAAATGGGAAACACAAAAAAAAACTAGACCAAGACCTTGGTGTTTTCTTTTTTTTTAATTCCCTCCTTGAGGGGTGATCCTTTTTTTCCGAACCTACCCCTTGCCCGGCGTCGTCCTTGGGAAAGTCCGCTTTCTTTGCTTGATTAGATTTGATTTGTGTGTTTGCGGCATTTTGCCATCCCGGCCTGCTTTCTTTTTACTTTTTCCTAGACTTAAACTCACAGTTGGGCGAACTACATTTAATTTCTAAATTATCGACACGCCGCGGCGATGGGCGTAACAAGGGATCGGGATCGGGATCGGAATCGGAATCGGAATCGGGAGCGGGACTGGTTGGAGGATGTATACTTTTCCCGCCTTGGCTGTGGCTGGGCGGCCCCCGGTGCGTGTTGCTGTTTTTGTTTTGATTAATAAAATTACAGAGCTTCGCAGGAGGAAAAGCAGGAGCGAGAAAAGCAGCTTTCAGACAAAAAACGAAAAAAAAGAACAGTGACAGGGCACTGGAAGAAATAATAAGAAGCCCAAGAAATACCATACATTAAATACTTTTTATATATTAAAAATATATATTAAGTAATATGGTTGAAAAGGTATTTAATTTTTATTTACATCCAATAAATCTTGATAAATAATGAATATACAATATAGATATCGGATACTGGCGAAGACACACTGGCAATATCCGAAAGAGACCTACATTAAATACTCCCTTGTTGGATATAAAAATATCGTAAGTAATTCGGATTAAAAACTATTTTAAATTTGTATTTACCCAAAATAAATCTAGCTAAATATTGATTATTAAATATTGAAATGTGATACTGATGAAAATACACTGGCAATGTCCAAAACAGCCATACTTTAAACACTCCTTTCTTTGATATAAAAATAATGTAAGTAATTCAGATTAAAAACTATTTTAAATTTGTATTAACATAAAATAAATCCCGCAAAATATTGAATATTAAATATTGAAATCTGATACTGATGTATCTAAAATCTTACGACAAGATCTTTGGCTGTTTTCTTTCAAGGAATATAATCTTAAATGCTTCATCGACTTTCACTGTCCTACTCTTATTTCATATTATATTAAGATTAAATATTACATTTCATTCATCTTTTTCCCCGAGTGTAATGAGGCAATTTATATGCTAATACTTTTTTCAACAAAATATCAAATTATAATCCTGGCAAGCAGCAGGACCTGGAGAGGGTTGGCTTTACAATTATAGAATTATGAATATGAATTGTGCATTAGCCTTCAGAATTTGGCTTTCAGCTTTTATCATTTAAATCCAAGTGCTCTAATAGGATTTTATACTAATTAATAATTAATTAGGGGTTTAAGTAAATATAAAAACAGGTGAATTCAATTTTAAAAGGGTTTTAAAAAGAGGGTTTTTGTAGAAGTGTTTAAATGTTTAAATATTGAAAGGTAAATACTTGGCAGTAACTATAAATAAAATCATAAATAACTAAAAATTAGGAAAATTTGTTATTTAATTTAATATTAAGATAGAAAAATATATTTTTTCCGCTTGTAGCCAAGAGGGTGCTTCTGAATTTAAATTGAGATTATTATCCTTGATTTGATATCTCGTCTGCTGGCCGTTAAAGTCCGTTTTTCCCGAAAGTTTGCTTTGTTCTCCCTAAAATCCTAAACAAATAGCAGATCCACCACCAGGATGCGGCGGCTGCGGCCGAGGATGTGGCTTTTTCGGGATGCAATATGTGAACCTGCTGGCCGCAGGATGACCGCGCGCATCCGCGTGTGCCGTGGTGCCGTGGGGTCAAAGGACACACACACGCAGCCGCAGCTGACTTTTCAGTTGGGAAAACAATAGTGGAAAACCGCCTGACCAGCGCCTTTGTTTGCTTCATTTTTTAATAAATTAAACAAATAGCGGAAAATGCGCTCGCGCGCGCGCTTTTCATTTTCATATTTTGGGTTTTGTTTGCTTTTCGATAATTTCGCTCGAAGGCGCGCGAGCGCACGCTCCCCGGAATAAATAATAAATAAATAAAAAAGCGAAACAGAAAAGATGACAAACGATGTCGCTAAGCCGCGACAATATCAGGCTATTAGGGTAATAATTTGTGGGATTAGGAGAGGACCTGGACCTGGACCTGGCAGCCACCCCAACGGCAGTGCAATTTCCAAAGCATAAAGCTTTATATTTAATATTTAATTATATTTGAAATGTTACTGATGAGGCATGGGTGACTTCTTTTTGAGCACTTAAAGCTTGCCTAGGTCCTGCCTCCTTTCTCAACCTCTAGCTGGGCATTTCCGTTGGCTCAGCGGGTCCTGCTTTCGTCCTGGCGGCCCCTCGGTGTGAACTACTTGCCTTTGCGGTTTTCGGGAAATTATTTTGAATTATGACATATTAAGATTTATGCCAGAGAGAGAGAGAGAGAGAGAGAGATTTTATAGCATTTGCCAAAATGTGAGTCCTGCATCCTTGTGCATACCTTGATCCTTGCCCCGACGATCGGGTTTCAGCCGAGATCGCACAATGGGCGCTCCGTGACTTACAGCTGTTCCTCAAGGAACGCGTCCTTGCTCTCGACTCTCGCCTCGACTCGTGTATCATCCTGAGCCGCCGCCTTATTATTATTTCATATTTTGATTTATTGTTTGGCTTATTGTTTTCGCAACGCAACGCGCAATGGCGCCGTAATTTTTTGGCAACTGCCCTGCCCTTCCTTCGCCTTAGATCCGGATATCCTTTTGTTTACACTCGCCTGCGGTTTTCGGCAAGCGATTTATGTTAATTTCCATTGCCCAACTGAAATTTCGCAAACAAAAGACGCTGCTGCAGCGGGGAAACTGAAATATGTGATTTATTTTAAGTTTTCGCAGCAAATAAAAATGCATTTTCAAGGTTAAAAAGTATATTTGTGGGTTTTTTATTTATTTTTGTGAGTTTATCTCTTTCCTCTTTATATCAAATATTTGCTTTCTATGGATTTATCTTATATTAATTATTTGGAATCAGTATTTATGATATTTATTTATTTAATTTAATGCAAAAATTCTAATTATTTTTATTGTGAAGATTTTTTTGGGTTTATAGACATAAGGAATATCTACAAAATGTCTTTACATTTTATATGTGTTACGACATTTAATAATTAGGACTTAACAACTAATTTTATTTTGCCATTTTTAATTAAAACTCGATTTTAAATTAAATGTCTTCTTGCAGCGACACCTACTGAACATTTCATAATACCAGTTGGATTTATTACGCTAGGTGGCGCTGTCAATTACTTGGCCGCTCTTTAGTACTGTTTATTTCCGCTGGATGTCGCTTTGAATGTCCGTGTCAAATAGCATGTAAAATTGTGAACTCGATTTAAAGAAAAATATTTTATATTTTGCCCAAAACTTTTTATATTAATATTAAAATTATAAAATCCATATAATTGGATAAAACAAATTAAGGCTAACCTTGATCTAAAGTCAATTTCCTGTTATTAGGTCAGAAGTCTTGAATTATTTGGCGAAATAAACAGTTCGTTCGTAAAATTATGATGCATAATAAAGAGGCATCCAATAACAAATCGATCTTTAATGATTTGTGGCCATAAATTATGATTACAAGTGTTTGCATTTGAAACTGATGGATTTTATGAGCCAATTCAAGCGTTAAGTGGGCTGTGAATCGGATTGATTTAGGCCAACATAAAACATTACAAGTAACTACACGGAAATTATTTCATATTTACATATTCTATTATAAATTAATATCAATATCTTGTGAAAATGGGCGGGAAACTTGTGGCTTGTCGCATCTCATTCAAAGCCGGATGACATCACCGGGGCAATGTGAATGAAATCGATCGCATGAATGACCTAATAAACTCGACAATGAATGTGAATCAACGGCTTTGAATTGTTTGCAATGGAAATGGGAAATTGCCCTGGAAATACATATCTAACTCGTATATATCCATTAGCCAGCGTTGCATTTCACCAGAAACAGACGCGGTGTCGCCAGCTTCCTTCGCCTGTGACAGACGACACTGAGAAAAATATGTTACTAACTGGTGATTGCAAAGAAAATAATCAGTAAAAGCCACAGATTTATTTTATTTCGATTTAAATAAATAAAATAAATATTTCTTATATAATATATATAAGCAAATAACTTATTCTTTTGTTTTAAAATTATAATATTGTTTGTTAATGTGTATTTACCGAACTGCACCCTTAATTAGCCGCTCGGCATCGAGTGACGTTGACGGTGGCTGTGTTAATTAATCAATGGAAAATGCCGTTTCACCCTTAATCACTCTTTAATGGTTACCCCTCCACGGATGCCGCCCACTCTCAGCCACTCATCTATCCCCACTCACACATTTTCTACATTACGCATATGAGAGAATTTTTTCACTAAAAGTTTGTTTAATTCCATTCAAAAATCGTATCAAAAAGGAGTGGGCATCGGAAATGGACCAACAAAAAAGAAAAAGCTGGAGGATGGAAACTCATTGAGGAAAGTAATTAAAGAATTACTCACGCAATACGTTTTGGGGGAACTAAGACCTCATACGCACCTCATTTAGGCAGGGAAATTTATAAATAAATTAGTGAGGGAACTTGTCATAGAAGGGAAATGGAAATTTAGGGAAGCTTTCTTAGGGAATGTTATGATTTAATCACATTTCAATATAATAAATTAATATCTGACACAAGTTTACCTTCTAATTACATAAATTAGTTACAAAATTCACGTGATCTTCCGCGTTTCACAAGAGGGAAAATCTAACCTAATTACAAAGTCCACACTCCTCTCGTTATTTTCCACTAATTAGCCAAAATGTTTATTTGTTAATTGCTGTATGGCAGCCTAGGGCAGCCTACGCATTCGATTTCGGGGAAATAAACTCGTAACAATTTGTAGGCAGATTACTCATACGACGCGTTGTCCACTTGTAAAGCATTCGCTGTAACGCGAAACGAGTTTTATCCCCTCCCCAAGCACCAGGCACCGACTCTTTTTATGCTTTTTTGATGATGTGTGATATATGGACACGCAATGAAATGGCAACAATTATTATGCAAATGTGACGTTTTGTTTTATGAGCCATTAAAAAAATAGGAAAAAAAGGAAAGAGGCAAGGCAGGCGGACATTGTGTGTGTGTGGGGTTCGTAAATAGAAATGGCAGGCAAATTAATTGAAGCTAATTACCAGGAGGAGGAGGAGGAGGAGGAGGAGGCTGGGGATCGGGGATTGGGGATTGGCAGGCCAAGATTACACCAGGCTGGACCACACGTGCTGGCATGGATGCACCCGGAAGATGATGCTGCAGATTCGCTTCGCTCAGCTGTCAGCTCGAGGCACTCAGGCCAGAGGCAAGGAGGCAGGCATTGCGTTGATTAAAGCAAGTTGCAACAATAAATGCAGTTTCATTGAAGTTAATCAGCCAAGGCAGTCGCTGAACTCGCTGAAAACTCAAATGGAATACAGTTGCGACTGCGTAAAGGGGATTTTGTGGCATTCCAAACTTTGCTTTTCAAAATTAAAGCTAAGATACATCATATATTTTTATTTATAATTTATTTTGTATATAAGAATTCATATATATTTCTACAAAAATTAAAACATTAAAAACTTTGGAAGTTGGACTGTGGCAAGCAAATTAGCAAATTGAATGAAGCGTGCGGGAGAGGCAGCACTTGTGGCAGGGTCAACTCTGGTGGCATATGTCTCTTGTTTGGTTTCAGCCCCATTTGATTGGAATTTATAGCATTTTTGTGCAGCATCAGTCTGCTAAGGAATGTGTAAAATTATCGATAATGAACTCTAATTAAGGGAGCATTCGATAATTTCTTAATAATAATTATCTATAGCGTTATTTTTTTGCGATTATTAATCCAACTTTCGGTAAAACAGCCCTGGTGAAGATTAAAAATAAAAAGGGTCTTGTTTCGATTAAAAACTCAATATTCTATCGATAATACCTTAGCATTTTTAATACTTATTAAGGCTCATATTTTCTTAATTTATCGATTTCTTTATTTGGTTCCGATTATAAATGCAACTTTCGATGAAACAGCCCTGTTGAAGGTGAAAAATTAGGAAAGTCAATATTGTTTCGATTACAAACTTGATTTTCTATCTATATAAATTTTATTATATAGGAAGCATAAATTTGATAATTTTCACCTTTCTTTAGTGGCCACAAAATAATCGATAATAAAATATAATTACGATTAAGAATGCAACTTTCGATAAAACATCTATAGAAAAACAGAAAGTATGAAAAGTCAATGTGGTATCGATTAATAACTCGAATTTCTATTGATATGAACTTTTTTATAGACAGCACAAGTTTAACAATTACCACCTGGCTTCAATCTCCGTATAAATATCGTTATCTATAATTTGATTACAATTACGAATGCAACTTTCCATGAAACAACCTAAGAGAAGGCAGAAAATAAGAAAAGTTAATATTTTTTCGATTATAAACTCGATTTTCTATCGATTTCAACTATATTATTTAGGAAGCATAAATTTAATAATTACCACCATGCTTCAGAGAAGATATAAATATCGATATGAGAATATAGTTGCGATTACGAATGGAATTTTCGATAGCAAAGCTGTAGGGAAGGCAGAAAATATGAAAAGTCAGTGTAGTTTTGATTACAAACTAGATTTTTTATCGATAAAACCTTAGGGTTGTTAAAAGCTAATCTCTTTTGTAATTAATCAAGCAAACATAACTTTATAAACCGAATAGTAAAACGAACTTTAGAAAACGGTATATAAGTTTACTGAACTTTCTAGAACACTTTATATCAATTTAATATTAATGCAACCTTGATTGAATGTGAAAAATATAAAAAGACAATGTTGTTTCGATTAATAATTGATTTTCTATTGATATTACCTTAGGGTTGTTTAATATACATTTAGGCTCATTTTTCCTTTATTTAATCAAGCAAACATATCTTTATAAACAGTTTTCTGTAGTTCATATTGTTTCTCCTACTTCCTAGAACATCTTATATCGATCTAATATCGGTATTTCTTCTCGATACAAGTATGTATCCATGGCAGAGGAGTTCATTAAGATGAGGCTTTCAGATAATGACATTTGTGCTGCTGCATTGTCTGCCATTTGAATTGCAATTGAAATGACTTTGTTGCAATGTCGTTTCAGCAGTAGTGCCAATAAATAAAGTCGCACAAGAGATACAGACAGATCTGCACTGCATCGCCCCCAGACAGCCGATAAATACGCCAATCAGGCTGATTGATCACCCAGAGGGATCGAAAGCGAGCTGGCTTCATTCAGGAAGAGGCTTTGCTGAAAATAAATAAACAAATCGATCCGCAAGTTTGTTGTCTCCCAAGTGGAGTCACTTAAGACTCAATTAATTACCAGTAATTAGCGGATAAGATATATATTTTATTCTATATTTATTATTGATCTATATATAACCACTTCGAACTGGATTCCCGGTTGGTCTGAATGAAAATTCCATAGTGCGCAAACCGAAAATGTTCTATTGGCGCCAATAATAAATTCTATAAATATGCAAATATGCACCGAACGATGCCAATGGCCTTAAGTGCCCATCCGCATATCGATCTTCGCTTTTCCGGGGTCCCACTTTTCCCTGTTCCATTTTCCCATTTTCCATTTTCCATTCCCAGTGATTGGCAGCGTACGTGCGCTTTGCCCCATTGTGGCAATTAGAAGAAGAACCGAAAATAAACAAGAGAGGGGCAGCTGCAACATTTGGCCATAATTTATGCTCGAATGCAAATATGCGCAACCCACCGACCATCAATCCGATCCGATCCGATCCGATCCGATTCGATGCCATCATCCATCCATCGATCCCATCATCGGACCCCTGTCAAACTATCGATCACCGGGGCCAGGCCCCAGAGAAGTGTCAAATAAATAACGCGAACAGGCAATAAAAATGGATGACACCGAGGCGAAGGCGAAGGAGCAGGAGCAGGAGCTGGCCAAGGAGCGGGAGTCAAATCGAGCGGAGGTGCAAATGTGGGCACTTTAATGAAAACAATAAATCTTCATCACTTGCTGGCGAATCGAAACGAAACGAATCCAATCGAATCGCATCGAAATGCCAGGCAATCGAATGAAAATGCCAGTGCAAGGGTTCAGGGGCGTGGATTTATGAAAGGGGATAGAATTTATTTATTTATTTAACAAATTAAGTCTAGCATACAATGTTAAACTTAATAATTATTTAACCAAGCACTAGCAGCGGTGACCTTCGATTAGGGATTTTATTATAAAATACCTTTTTGTGCCTTTAGATACAGTTCCATATTTTCTGGGATTAATGAAGATCACATAAGATCATATAAGATCCGAGTTACAAGAGTTACCCGTTTTTGACCCCTCCCTTTCGGATTTTATTTTTACTATTTATTTATTTATTTTTCTATTTTTAAATTGGTTAAGATTTTCCCATCTTTTTATTTATAGATATCTATCTTTGAAGTGTTTAAATTTTACCTTTTTTTTACCCTTAGATATTTCCAATTTAAGGACAGAATATTTGTCCATACATGTTTTTATTCAAACAACATTTCAAAAGGATTCAATGATTATTACGATCACAAGAGGGGTTTTAGTTACTCTCTAGAATGCTCCCTGTATGCAGCAGCCCAAAGGCAGGTAAGTGTGTAGAGAATATAGTACCTTAGCTTCCTACATACCAAAATTCAGTGCGATCTATAAATTATAACAATCACTCATACTAATTTTCCCCTATATTCAAGAAAATCGCCTTTAAAATGTATGTTTTCTTAAATCAAGAAAAATGACATTTTTTTTAGTACAAGTTTTCTTAAAACAAGAAACATTTCCTTTTTTTATAACAAGTTTTTTTGTATTAAGATACAATAAATTATTAAAGCGATTTTCTCGCTTTATCGAAGATAGGGCGAAAACTATCTAAAATTAAATTAATTATAATTAATTAATATAAAATAAACCCTGTATGTCTTAAAACAAGCAAAGGAGGGTTAGACATGTATATTTCTGCAAGCTTATTTTATACAAATTATACAAATTATAATTTATTTTTAAAGTTATCCCAAGTTTTCATTAATAAAATTTACTTTCTTTGAGGGATCAATCAATGATCAATTATAATTTATTTTTAATGTTATCCCAAGTATTTATTAATAAAATTTATTCTCTTTGAGAGATTAATCAATGACCCCCTTTTTTTATGAATTTCCAACTAAGCACCTGCTCTTTGCTTTGGTTATTTATTGGCATAGAAATGCACTTGTAAATTTACACAAAGCGAAGCTCGTCGAATTTATGGAGATCTCGCCACCCGCTGTTTCCTGCCCCCGTCCCGTCCCGCGTGCCGGTTAAAAATTGAAACGGAAGCGCAAATTTTGATTAATTGAAATGAAAATACAAAACAAAAAATAAACGAAATGAAACGGGGGGTGGGGAAAAGAAAAACGGCGAGTGAAAAACAAAGCGGCTAAGGCTGGCACTCGCGTAATTGGCCCATGGTGGGTGTGTCCAATACCCAGATCCCCCGAGAGATCCACAGATCCACGGATCCACCATTGGCGTCATCGCCACTGACGCATAAATAAAACGTGAAATGGAAATGGAAATGGAACTACGAATGGGGATGATGGCACTTCTGTTCGATTTTCTAGTTGTCAGCCAGCGCGATTATGCAATTTATTTCTCATAAGTGCTGCTGGCCCACCACAACCCACCAAGGTCGAGTGCAGATTTATCGATAGCCATACGGGCATTAATCGCCACGATCGTTTGTCAATCAGAGGAAAGTGCCAGAGAGACCCCAGTGAGTTATGCACCGATCACGCCTGGCAATGTTTATCGGATGAGATCATTCAACTTCCGGGCAAAGGTGGAGCCTCTCTAAATATTTTAAATAATAATATTAATTCTATAAATTGCTTAAATATTCATGTATGCTAATTTTTTAATTAAAACCCGCTAAAACGTTTGTAGGTCAGTGTAATCGATCAGGTCTCGGATCAGCATTTTGATCCACATTCCAGCCAATATAATCTACCGAAGGTATTCCAGCAAATACCCAAAAGAGGCGGCTAGTCGGCTAGTGGGCGTGGTCGCACGTGATTTACATGATTTCCACGATTTACATACACTCGAGCTTGAGCCCGGCTAATTTGTTGATGCAAATGCGGGTGTGGCCTGTTCGCAGCTCGACTTGGATTCGGATTCGGATTCAGATCGCGGCTCTGGAGCACGCGTCGGAGATGGAATAGGAAATGGATATGGGCGGGAAAGTGGGAAAGAGGGAAAGAGGGTACCGGGTACCGGGTGCAGGGTGCAGGGTGCAGGGGCCATGGCGACAATTGGCATTCACCGTCGCAATTAATCATCATCACCGTCCGATTGGCAAACGGACCGCAAATAAATCAAAATCGAAACCATAAACAACCATAAACGATGCAAAGTGCACTGGGAAATAAGTCGGGTATGGTTTAAATGATTATTATTTGATATTTTTAGTCTGGTAAGGAGTTGAGAAAATTCAAGAAACAATTAAATATAAATAACTATGTAATTAAAGTTAATAAATATATTTTATATTTTAATTTTTTATGAGAATGTATTTAAAGAGTCTTACAAATTTTATTATTTCATATTTAATCTGGAAAAGAGCTAACAAAATTCAAGAAACAACCAAAAAAGTGAGGTTGTTATAAAAAATAAATAACTATGAAATCAAAGTTAATAATCAAATTTTATATATATTTTATTTTGTGAGAATGCATTTAAAGAATATTAAAAATTGTATTATTTCATATTTAATCTTAAAAAATTCAAGAAACAACCCGAAATGTGAGGCTTGTAATAAAACAAAAGTTAGCATTTCTTAACTTAATAGTAATAATTATATTAATAATAAAAAATATATTAATACTAATAAATATATTAATAGATATATATGGTATTATACTAGATACAAACTTTATTAAATATGATAATCTGGAGAAGAGCTTAGAAATTTCAAGAAATAACTGAAAAAAGTGAGGTTTGCTATACGGATAATATATAAATAAAAGCTTAAGGTTAATAAAAATCCTTTTAATTATATTTTAGATGAAAATGTACTTTCAAACAAATTTTTATGAAGATTTAATAAGCAAATAGATAAAGTATGTTTGGTTTTTATACGTATAAGTAAACGATTTAATCGTTTTAACGGTACCTTGGCTTGCTGAAATGCCCCAGCTAGACCCTATTGGAAATTCTAATGAGATTTTAAGTATGAAGCTTTCTAATAATTCTGTTAAAAATAATCAATAAAATTACTAAATACTACAAGTTCTTCAGATATTATTACTTCAAGATTATTTATATTATTTTAGACTTTCCTATTATTTTAACGTTTAAAGCTGTCTAAAAATATCTTTTATAAATATTAAATAAAGTTAAAAAGTTGTGCAAGTTCCCCTAATATTCTTACATTATTTTTTTCACTTATAATAAAATTTCTCTCAGTGCCATGCAGCCCAATCATCGGCACAATTCATCGAGTGTGCAAACACACACGGGCGAATCAATCAATGGCGCGGATCAGAGGTCGCCTTCGAGGCAAATTCAAGTGTTTGAGTGCGGTGAGGAGAGGAGTC
Organism: Drosophila asahinai; assembly: GCA_008042795.1. Lineage (NCBI taxonomy): Eukaryota > Metazoa > Arthropoda > Insecta > Diptera > Drosophilidae > Drosophila > Drosophila asahinai. The sequence continues at coordinate 25,859 of VNJZ01009212.1, forward strand.
CTCCCTTCCCTCTGCCGATCCCTATTCCACAGAAGGTGGCATAATCCTGGAACGGGGCAAGTGGCAGAGTGGCTGGGCAAGTGCAGAGAATAACCAGATGACGCGCATGTCGCCGGAAAAACGGAAAAACCCAGGCCAGGCTCGATTCCCGAAAATTGTTCGCAGCACACACAATAACCTCCGATGATCTAGAATATCTGGCCAATTCTCACGCATCTTCTCCGGGCCATATGGGTTGGTTAGGCCGATCGGAAATTCCCAGGACAGGTAGGAGAGAGGTTGGGTTCTTGGGATGGGAGGACTCCGGACTCCGGACTTCGGACTCCGGTTGCGGGACTACCCGCCAAGAAGCCAATTTAAATAAGCAGCATAAACAAAAGCGACACCGCTTTATGGTCCCAACCAAGGCTATGTACCTAGCGAGGATCGCGAGGATCCTTGATGCGCCAACCGCACGCAGGTCCTGTTGGCTTGGGCTTTTCCCACGCAATCTGCGCCCCTTTTATGAGCTCCTTGGTATCTGCATCTGTTTTTCGCACCTTCCTGAGCGGGAGGAGACTCTTATGGTGGGAATTTCCGCCTGGCCAGGACCTACCTGTTGTCCCTGAGCCCTGAGCTGATCCATCTCTGGCTCTGGCCATAAATAAGTCATAATATAATCGTTGAATTAATATAATATTGGGTTAACAGGAATATATTATTGTTATTAATTTAATGTAATATTTATTAAATTCGAAATATCCTAATATATACCCTCTTTTAAAATATATCTAATAAGTTAAGTAATGATGTTAATAAATATATTGGGTATTATAAAAATAATATTACAAGCTTTATTAAATATAATAATCTGGAGAAAATCTTACAAAATTCAATAAATATCTAAAAAGTGAGGTTTGCTATACCGAAAATATATAAATAAAAATTAATAAAAATCCTTTTTATTATATTTCAGATGAAAATGTATTAATAAAATAGTTTATGAAGATTTTATAGGCAAATAAGTAAAGTATGTGTGGTTTTTAATGTTTACAAAGTTTGTTAAATGCAAAATATCTAATTAAATCTTTTAATATATATCCAAAACTATTTATATCTGAGCAACACACCTGGTTGGCCTGCTGTTTGTTACCTGCTAAACCCAAGGATTTAGCCTTAGTGATCCCCAACGATCTCGATTTGATCTTCTATTTGATGCCAAACACAAGACATGTTCCCAGTTGATCCTACCGATCGCCAATAATAATATTTAATAGCTCATCCCTGGCTCTCTCTTTGAACTGATTTGATTTTTATGATCGATACCACCGACCATGTCCATGTCCAATGTCCATTCCCATGTCCATGTCGATGTCAGTCATCCATTTGTGTTGTTTGTTTGCCTTTGGCTTAATGCCTTAAGGCCAAAATCCATTTGGTTATGGCCATATAATCCAACGTAGTACATCGAATATGGCACTTGAGAGCTCCCCCTTAACCCTCTAGAGAGAGCCTCCTCCCATTAACCCCATAAAGCCCCTTCCCACTTGTCGCTGGCGCCGGCGCCTTCAGGGTCGTCAATTTTGAGCGACATTTCGTACCAAAAACAAAAATAAATAAAAGCCGAAAAAGCCCCAAAAGCCGAAAAACAAATAAGCGAATTGTTTTTGGGGGAAAACGATCGGCGCCAGACGGACATAAAAAAAAAGTAGAGACCAAATCGAATTGAAGGAAGGAGAACCCTGGGAATCTGCTGGGAATCATGGGCAGTAATCCTAAAAAATATAAATATATTGATATATTTTAAGAATTTGCGAAAGAAATTTTCAAAAGGGAAAGAGATTTTAAGTTTATTTATATAATTAATCAAAAGGTTTAAATAATCACAAAACAGAGGTGCATATTTTGCTGGATTGAACTTAAAAATATATATTTTTTGGTTAAGTTTCATAACGCCCAGAATTTGCTAAAGGAATTTCAGAATTTTCGAAAGGGAAAGGCTTTAAATTTATTTATATAATTAATCAAAAGGTTTAAATAATCACAAAACATATATGCATTCTTTTTTGGTTTGAACTTAAAAATATATATTTTGGGTAAGTGTCATAATACCCATATATTTTATTTTCAACTTGTTTAAATAAGGAAAATATATGTCAGTTACATATTCATGACTAAATTCCTAGAACCCTTACTTTCAACTTGCATTTAATTATATATTTTTAAATTAATTAATTATAAAATTTTCGTCTTCGGAGTGTAACTAAACGGCGCCTTTGTACATTTGTTTATTCCCGTCTCTGAGCTCTTTTTAATGTTCTTATTTTTTTAAGGCTTGATCCGATTTTGCATTTGGCGCTGCGTTTACGATGGCGGATATTAATTAATTAGTCCATCACCTTCCACCAGCCACCAGCCAACCACCTCCCAGTCCAATCCCATTCCCCATCGTATCCCCATCTTATCCCCTTTTTATCCCATCCAATTCGAGTCAATGCCATTAATGTGGCCATAAACCAAATGCTTTAACGTCTATAATTTGTCTGCGCTTTGGAGCGGCCCACGCGCTCTCTATTATACTCGTACGATATCGGGGGGATATAGCCATATCCCATCTCACCCACTCCGATCCGATCCCATCCTACACCGCATGATTCATTAAAGTCTAAAGAGCTAACTAATAGTCGAAAATTTCATTAAATTTACGCTTCTTGTTTTTTATACAAGCACACACATACTATATTTATGAATGTTTATAAAACCGAACATTTCGCCATTGTGTTATCGCGCTTTCCAAGGCAAAGAATGAAGAAGGATTAGGATTTAGAACGAACTATAGATACCCTTGAAAAAATAGATGATAACTGGGGCTTCAGAAGGGATTGAGTTTTACTTCTTTGGTACCTAATTGGCCACTTGGGAATTATAGTGCTAAAGCAAGCGTTAGAGATCCTTATGTGCTTGGGATATAGTTTATTTCTTAAGTTAAAAATATAAATATATTTTTTAGCTACTGGGTATTATTAAATGTTTAGAAATATATTAATTATGATTTATCTTAGACAGTTATTGCCTCCAAGCTCACACTCCTGACTTGCCACTTGGGAATTCTAGTGCAAAGCAAGCTATAAGTGATCCGTGTTTGCTTAAAACTTTGTTGCGTTCTTAAGTTATATAAATTCATATTTTTTTAGGCTACTGATTATAATTTAATGTCTAGGAAATAATAAGTAATGATTTATCTTAGACTGGCTGCACTTCTATGACACCCACTGTGCGCCCTAATGGACAATGGGTACGCTGCAAAAAAAAAAGCCAGCAGCACTGTGAAAGGAAAACAAAACACAAATTGAAATGAAATGAAATTTCCTCCCAGATAGCATATACTAGATGTGATTTTTTCCTTTTTTTTTTTCGTGCTTTTGCGCTTCTGTCGTTCCGCTTTCTTTGTGGGCTGATGCCTTTTGATTTCGCTAATCGTCTACAACAACCAGCAGGGGATGATCTAATTATTGACGCACGAATCCGCAATGGCCAATGGCAACAATAAAAAAAATACAGAAAGAAAATTGAAAATTGAAATATTGAAAAGGCGAACGGCACACACAAAGCCATATTATCGAAAGCGAAAGCGAAATCGACATCATTATCCCAGTCATTAGCTCTTTAGCAACTCGTTGTTGTCGCCGTTGTTCTTTTTATTGTTGCCGGATATAAATCGGCTAATGTACTTATGGCCCAACCCCAACCCCAAACCCATCGAATTCAGCTATTAAAATTACACTAAAAGAAAGTACTGAAAATGTTAAGATTTGGATTTATAATATACAAAATTTATTATAAAATAAAGAAAATATATAGGTCACTAAACATAAAATTCTCTAAATTTCTAAAGGTTCTAGGTTTTTTTATATATATTTCTAATTTTCTGCAATATTTTTAGTCTTATTAAAACTCTTATATGAAAGAATGATTATTAGAAAGCAGGGATTAATTCTGGGGTGACTTTCTAGACTATAAAGAAGGTATTAGTTTCAAATTTAAAAGAAAATTTTCAGTAAAAGTACCGAATTTATTAATTAGCGCATTTAAGTAACATTGCCTGACTGTTTCATTTATTAACTCAACACAGGGAACATTTTACTTAAAAATAAACTTGCAATTTAGTCTTTAATTAATAAATATAAATAACAAATAACTTCTTTATATTATCTATATTTCTAGATATAACAAGATGGAATTTGTAAGAATACAAAACAAGTTAAGTTTCAAAAAGAGTTTCTGTAATTATATTTTTATTACGTTTAAATACAAGTTTCTGTATACATTATCTATATTTCTACATTCAAAAAAAATATTTTTTACTGAAAACTAAGCAACATAAATTGATCTTAAATTAAGAAAAAACTCCCATAAATTTTCCTGAGTGCACAGTGCGCGTTTTCCCAGCGTTTTAAATCGCCTCCGACGCACAACCTTCAACTGCTGAACTTGACGACCTCTCGCCGTATGTAAACAGCCAAAGATACAGATACGAATGTATCTATCAGTGGTTCGAAATTGGTTCACGGCCCGAGTGTTGGCCTTGACTGACTCTTTTGTTCAACAATAAAATTTGTTAAACAATGGGGAAAAGCTTGAACCTTTGTAACAGAGAAAAGTTCAAATAAATCGGAATTGAAGAGAGGTTTCCTTTCTCGGCTTAATAACAACTTGAGCGTAATATATCCTTTAGAAACCTCAAATTATCTACAGTCAACGCCCTGAGGATAATGAGTCAATTGTGAGGTAATAAAAATTCAATTCTCCACATTACAGTGAGACTCGGCATCGAATCCCGCGGATTCTCATCGCCAATTTGCATCCATCCATCGGATTGGAATTTGCGAAACGATCAGAAATTGGCGCTGGAATTGGAGTCTGTGGAATGGATTCCCATCTGCGAAGTGCCGAGTGCAGTTACACTCGCCGCTGCCCATTTGTCTCCCTCTGGAATCATCAGGCCCCCCTCTAACCCCCCTATCCCCTCTGCGGGTGTGAGCCGCCGCCCCTGCCCTCTTGGCCTTCTTTCACCTTGGCTACGTGATGCCACGGCGTGATCGTGTAACAATGCGAGTGATTAGTACGCGCCGGCGTTCAAAATGCGCAATCCGCCGATGGCAGCGAACTTTACCTTTTTTCTGTGTTTTTTTTTGCCTTTTTTTTTTGCTGTTTTATATTTTTTTCCTTGTTTTTTTGTCGATGTAGCTGCAGTTCTGTGTACCGCTCAGCGTTGGGTTATGTCCCGTTTTGGGGGCAGATGAATGTGGTACCATTTTTGGGTCATAACTCTTGGGGAGTCGTTATGGCCTTTAAGCTTGAATTTTTATTTAGTTTTATTTTAGTATATTTTTTTTTTAATATTTTGTTTAATTTAAAAATATTTCTAAGGCTAGTAAGCTTGGGATATTGATGTGAAATTAAAATAAATTTTTTTCAAAGTGAGATAACGTAATAATTCAAATGTTTGTCCGAAAAAAAAAGTACCTTTTTTAAATTTGTTAAATTTTACTTTGTTTTTATTTTGGTTGGATTAAAAATTTTTATAAGGTTAGTAAGCTTGGGATATTGACAAGGAAAAGGTTTCTCTTTGTGAAAATAAATTAAATATATTCTTTGAGTGTGAAAATCCGCATAATCCGCATTTTAGGCCGAAAAAAACCGTACTTTTCTTTTTGAAAATTTGCCTAACTTAAACTATGTTATTATTTTGGTTGTATTAAAAATATTTCTAATTCTTTCTTCTGAATATGTATTGAAGATGTTTATAAAGTGCTATAACGCCATAATCCGAATTATAGTCCGAAAACCTTAAAACTACAAATATTTCTAAGGCTAGTAAGCTTAGGGTTATTGATGAGGAAAAGGCCAATACCACATATTAAAAATATTTCCAAAGTGTGATAACGCCATAAGCCGAAGTGTACTCCGAAAAACACATTACTTTTCGTTTTTAAAGTGGTCTAATTTAATCTTTGTTATTATATTAGTTGTATTAAAAATATTTCTAAGGATATTCAGCTTGTGATATTGAAGAGAAAAATAATTATTTCTTCTGAATATGTATTAAAGATATTTCTAAAGTGCCATAACACCCGAAATCCTTAAACTTTCTTTTTGAATTAATTTTATGTAAAACTTTGTTAATATTTTTGTAATATTAAATTTTTTTCTGAAAGTAGTAAGCTTGGGATATTAATGAGGAAAAGGTTTCTTCTTTCAGAAGTGCCTATTTAACCAAGACTGATTTTTGTTTTATTTATTTATATTGTTTTAAACAAATAAATAAACTACTAAATAGCTCAAAACACCTTTTAAAGTAATTTAATAAATAAAGAAAATAAATAAATATTTTTTTTTACCTTTGCATATTTTCTTGATAACAAATTTTACAAGGTATGCCTCGGTTTCAACTCCATCATCACACATTTCCAGGGCTTATTTTTTATCTGTTCGCAGTGGCCTTTGTTACTGCTGTCTGACTGACTGTCTGTCTGCTGCAGTTTTGCAGTTTGCAGTTTGCAGTTTCTGTTTTCTGGTTACTGGTTACTGGTTACTGGTTACGGGGGACTGGGGACTGGTGGATGCATTGCAGCATGCGCCGTGTACTGGAGTGAAATGATTTAGTGTGATTTATCTGCGAATTCCTCCTTTCAATCTCTTCTCACGCCGCAAAACACGAAGCACGGTCCACGGTCCCCGGACCGCGGTCCAGTTCGGTCGGAGGAGTAGGCAGGAGGCAGGGCCCCTGGGCCCTTGGAGAGAGAAAGATTCCAGGGTAAGATCTTGAATCGTAAACCCAAATCCCGCCACGCCCTGCCTTCGGAGGTGTTATAAAAGCGATAATAAAAAATTATAAGCTATGCCCCATAAATTGGCATTTAATAGTTGAAATTTACACAGGGAATTGACAGTGTCTCGCATAAGTCGGTGGTCAGGTAGGTCCACCCGCAGTCGCAGAAGGAGGAGGATCATCTGGAGCTGGAGAGGATCGGGGGCCCTCAGGGCGTTCGCTGCGATTTATGATGCATCATTATACGAATTTTTATTATGCTCATATTTTGATACGCATGCCATTTATATATATATGTAAATACAGTGCGTATCATTCAAGGAATTTAAGCATATATTTATTGTTCAATTAGTTTACTTGATAAACCTCGCCCTCGCTGTTATAAATAACTATTATTGCTTCTATTTATAGGCATTCAATGAAAGCCTCTGCCTCTGATAACTGGTATTATTTATCTAATCGGATTCTAGAAATATATATTATATATACTCGTAAATACAAAGTCAATGTAATGACACATGTACGCTTAAGCCGTTTATTAATTGTGACAGGCCAAAATAAAAAGCAAACGCAACTGATTAATGAATTAATTAAATCATTAACATAAATCAAATGTCACTCGCTAAGTATTGTGAGATTTATATTTATTAATTATTAAGTAACTAAGGCCTGGATGCCTATTTTTTTAATTTTATTTTAATAATTTCCCAGTGCTACAAGGTTATCCTTATAAATTAGTACACTAGTCACACTTAATGCTATATTTTTGTATATATTTTACAGTAGAAATTGAGATAGAAGATAAGAATAATTAAATCTGAATTACTTTAAGACATTGCTTAATACAATTAAAAATACAAATGTATCAATTATATTATTATTATTATGTTTTACATATAAAATAATTTATGTTTATTTTAGTATACCATATATATGTATATAATATTATTATATATTATACATCTTTTCCCCAAAATCCCAGAGAGCACAACGTTTCACGTGTCTTGTGGCGACTCTGCCTCTGAATCTCTTTTATAATTTAATTTACTGAACTTATTTTAAAATATATTATTTGTATTATATTATATATATAAAATATATTATTGCCAAATAATTTATAGCTTTTCCCCAAAATGTGGAGACTCTGAATCTCTTTTATAATTCAATTAAATTAAAAAATATATATTAAACAAAAAAATAAACATAACCTTCTGAATAATCTTTTTGAATCTCTTTTATAATATAATTAAATATAAAAATAATTATTAAACAAAAAAATACACATAATCTCCAGTATAATCTTTATAAATCTCTTTTATAATTTAATTAAATAATAAATATAATTATTAAACAAAAAAGTACACTTAATCTCCTGTATAATCTTTCTGAATCACTTTTATAATTTAATTAAATATAAAAATAATTATTAAACAAAAAAATACACTTAATCTCCTGTATAATCTTTCTGTATCTCTTTTATAATTTAATTAACAGCACTTTCTTAAGCCCTATAGTTTCGCCTCGCACCTTACCCGCCTCGTTTCGGTTCTGTGTTTTTCAGTTTTCTGATTTCTGATTTCTGGTCTCCGTTCTCCGTTTTGGGGTAGATCTTATCAGCTCTGGCTCTGGCTCTGGTCTGGTCTCTTGGCGCTCCTCTGATCATCATCGTAATCATCCCCATTACCACTGATAGTACGACTTTATCAGTCTGTGTGTTGCAATTCCTGACCTCGTGCGGCAGAGTTTTCCCGCTCTTTTTCGGGGCTCCACTGTACCTTTGCAAAGAGGAAATTTCTGTCTCTGATTCAATTTCAGTTTCATTTTCGGTTTCACTTGGGCTCGTCTCGCTCCGTTTCGTTGTTTATCTTGTTTATGGCTGACCATCAAAGTCTTAACACATTTTCGGCTCTGTTTGTTCTTGATTTTGGGTCTGGGTCTTGCTTTTCCCTATTTACTTTTCTCGGGGAATTTTTCGGGGAACCTCAGTTTCGGTTTTATTTTATTTTCGGGTGGGAGTTTGAGTGTCAATTAGCAAGGCATTCGCTAATAGAGTATTTAGTTGCAGATTATGGGGATTGATTAAACTACACAGGAAATAAAAGAGATAATTAAGTGAGAAATATTTTGAGAACTACAATATGTTGTATTTGGTTAGGATCTCAGGCTAAGTGAAGTGAAAAATATATTATTTATAGGATATGTAGAATAAATATGTATATCTATAATTTTAGTATCAAAAGAATACTGAAGAGAAAAAACAAATATCCATTGAAACCATTGAATTACCAAACCTCTCAGAGCTCTTTCTAGCCTATAAATGTTTTAGTTACCAACTTTGCCTAATAAATAGTAATAAATAGTAATAAATACTAATAAATATTGACATTATTTTAGTTCTGTGTAGCCTTCCCCCCTCTAGGTTGTTACGTCAGACAGGCAGGCACTCCACAGAGCCACAGAGAGCGGAGGAGCAGGGGACTCTGTGCATGTTCTGGGATGTATTAAAATTCCAACAATTAGGGAACATTTCACATGCCTTTCTAATAGCCAACAACGTGCTTGGCAACCCAGAGGGATCGGGATCGGGATCGGGATGGGATGGGATACGAGGGTTTGTGCACTCAGATGCAACAAGTTGATAGCCGGAGCTAGTCAAACCGCTTTGCTGCTCACTCACTATGCAATTTCCACTTCGGGAGTGCAAGAAAAGGAGCAACTCCAAGGCAACAAAGGAAGAGCAGCAACTGGGCAACTGGGAGCAGAACAACAGCATGTTGGCATGTCAATAATCTTGTAGCACGCGGATTGGAGGAGTCCCAAAGGCACAGAGAGATTTAAAAGAGGGCAAAAGGTATTTTATTTACAACTAAAAATATCCAAAATATTACAAAAATATTACTAACTAAATAAAACCAGGATTAAACATAGGAAAAAGAATATTGATTTTCTCTTCAAGAGATTATTATATATTATCTAATATTATTATAATAACCTTTATAAACTAACTCGTAAATCAGAGAGAAAGGGTTAAGGAACTAAACATATCAATATCACCATAAGCTAGCTGGAAAATTTTACCAACTAAATAAAACCAGGATTAAATATAGGGAAAATACTATTGCCTCATCACAATTTATATTTTTTCTTGAAGAAATTATTATATATTATCTAATATATATATTTTTATAATAACCTTTATAAGCTACTCCTAATTTGTATATTATTTTCTTCAAGAAATTATTATATATTATCTAATAAGTATTATTATAGTAAACTTTATAAACCACTCCTAATTTGTATATTATTTTGCTCAGTGATGACTCCAAATAAGAGTTGGGGAAAGCCAAAGCCAAAGCAAAAGCAAAAGTGGCCACAAAAGCAAGACAAGTTGCCACTCAGACTGGCAGACTGTCTTCTGGGATGATAATGTGGATCAAGGGATCTATGAGCTCCCAATTCTGATACCCAAACCGATTCCGATTTCGATTGTGAACGTGTCTGGCCACTTCCGTTTCCAGTTAGCAGCGGGGATTGCCTTGATTCGATTTGTGGCATTCGAGGCGTCGATCCATCAATTAATTTCGCACTCTCTGGGTGCCTGCTCCTGATCCTGCTCCTGCTCCTGCTCCTCTTCCGTTTGCAACTTCTCCTTGTTGTGTCACGCATTCGGCACAGTCACAGTCAGCCTTAGAGGCACACACAGGCAACACCCACAGGCGTGTACGTGATCGGTACAGTGAGCACGCACCGAAAAGTGACAACAGATGGACTCTAGCGATCAATAGAAATTCGTTAGAAGCAAATACAGGGTGTTCGTGTGCATAAAATGCATTTCTTTTTTGGGAACTCTCGGAACTAATCGCGGTAGCCGAAAAAAATCACGTTTATTTATGGATAAAATCATATTTTAAAGAATTAAAATTCAAATTAATTTATAAAATCAATCAATAAGTGATTGCTTGAGTTGCTCTAGGCCAACTTTCCATGCTTCCCAGCCTAGGCATTTTGGAAGGTGGCCAGCAAAGTGACGCGCAGGTGGCCACCACCAGCCGCTGATCACAGATCACCGCTGACCGCTCTGACCACCAGGCAATGGCACTGAGCACTGGCACTGGGCACTGGCACTGGCCTGGCACTATATAGAAAATAGCATATATAGCAGCAACCACCGACATCGGCCCTCGCACGTTCCACGCTTCATTGACAGAAAACAAATTTGCATTTGCCAGCCAGTCACACGCAGCGAAAAAATTATAGGAAACAAGGGGCAAAGCTGGTCATATTTTATTTGTAGAATTTTGCAATTATTTAATTTATTATAAACTATTTACTTAAGTTTATTTTATACAAGTTTTTGGTGCTAAAAAATAAGGAAATATATTAAAGAATAGTTAAAACTGTCTTATAATTTTCTTTTATTTATTATCCTACATATTTCAAGAATAAAACGTTACAAATTAATTCTTTATTTGTATTTATATTTTATTCTAAACTCTGAAACTTAAAAAATAATCATGGGTTTTACTTTAGGTGAACATTTTAATAGAAATGCAAGAATTTTTTATTTAGTTTAAAGATATTTGTATTTTAATTCTTTATTCTGATTATTTTATTATTTAATATGATTATTTGTTTATTATTATTTGTATTTTATTTTCTAGTTTAAAACTTACAAAATAATTCCTGCCTGTTTTTTAAGGGATAAATATCAATAAATAGCATGAACAATTTAAATTTTACCAAATAATTGTCTGGTTATTACATATTTACTTAATATGTTTAGCTATAGCTTCAAAAATAATCCATTGTGCATGCCAAGTGTGTTGTGTTCTTAAAACTAAAATAATTAAATATAAAGACATTGATTAAACATATAAAGAAAGTAATTAAATATATTAATATGCAACGAAAAATTTACTATAAAATTTTATAAATTGATTTAAAATAATAATAAGTAATAGAATATTTAAGGGGTAAACTTAAAGTCCAAAGGCAGTCCTTCGCTCGCTAGCCTGATTAATCATTGGCGAAGAATCCCATTAGCAAAGGTCTAAAAAATAATTCGCAAATTATTTGCGTTAAGCTGAAGATTATATGCTAGAAATTAAAAAGGCGCTGTGAGTCAAAAACGCGGGAATGGCAACATAAATCTTAAGTACAAAATATATATGGGGTTTGCATATAAATCGCTTGCTGGCCGGGCTTATTACTCAACATTTTCATGTTTAAAAATTGCAATATTGTCTCTCTTTGATATTTAATTAAGAGCAGCCAAGGAAATTTCTTTAAAATTTCACAATTTTCACAATTTAGAAACTATTTTTGTGGGTTTTTGCTCATTGCCCAAAGACATGTGTCAGATTTGGTTAAAAGTGTTTGAAAAAACAAACAAACAAATAGTGAATGGACTCAAACTAGTTGGATCCGGTTGGGATCCTTTCTGGGCAGGATTCCTTTCTGTCCCACACTGCGTATACGCCATGTGACCCACGGATATTACGCATACGCCCGAGCCAGAGAAGCTAGAGAAGCTAGAGAACTAGAATTCGAAAACACATAAATAATTGCCCAACAATTTGCGCTGTCTGCGCACACAGATCTTCCCCCGATTGGGCCTTTATCTGTGTGTGCTCTTTTAGCCCTGTTATCGCCACAATATATCTGCGTATCTGTCTGTACTATATATCTGGCCGAGATGCTCACTCTGCTCTGTCTGGCCGCTGGCGGTGCCATTGTCTTAATTATCTGCGGATTTCGCAGCCATGCCATGACTATCTATTGCCGCCGCCACCGTCGTCGTCGTCGTCGTGGGCTTGACTCATCGCCATCATCACCTCGATTCGCATCTGGCTGCCACTGCCTCTCGTCCCCATCTGAATCGAAAACGAATACGAATCTGAATCTGATTCTGATTCTGAATCCTCATCCTCATGCTCCTCATCCTCGTCATTCCCATTCCTCGTTCGCATTCCCATTCCCCAGCCCTATCATCATCATCTTTTGTGATCATCCTCCTCACAGAGAGAGAAAAAAAAAGGAGCTTTCTAAGGTGTTATTCTAATTAGATTAAGGATTTCGTATAGACAAACAGGAAACCTTACTCATTTTTAGTTTTATTTGATTTTAAAACAATATTCATAATTTAGTATTTATTCTTTGTGGATTGATTTAGGTTTAACATGTAGAATATATAATCAAATTTTATATAATTTATTTATTTTATTATTTATATTATATTTACAGATTAAAGGCAAGATATATCTATACAAAAAAAGGTAGTTTCAAAGCTCTCGTTATAATTAGATTAAAGATATAGTATTGACAAAGGAAAACCTTGACTTTTAATGATTACTCTTATTTTATTGTTTATTATTTGTGGATTGATCTTAGGTTTATCATGTAGAAAATTTAATCAAATTTTTTATTTATCTTTAAATTATTTTACAGAATAAATGCCAGATTTATCTCTACAAAACAAAGGTAAGTTCTAAGCTCACGTTATAATTAGATTAAGTATATACATTTTCTTAGTTTTATATCTCTTTAAAAGCGGTTTATTTTTCATATTTTAAATGTATATTATTTTTAATATTCCACTTAAAAGTACAAATGCCAGATTTATCTATACAAAACGGCCAGAAATTCGTGCTGTGCACCTTAAAAAAATCAGAGGCAGAAGCAATAGAATCAACGTCACCGTCTCGCTTCTATTTTTCTCTGGCAAAATCACGCGCCTCTATGCGATCGCTGATAAAATTCTCGTCTGTGCTTTTCTTTTCTTTTCTTTTCTAATTTTATTTTATTTTCTGTTTTCTGCTTCTGTTTAATTTTTTGTTTTTATTTTTTAGCCGTTGCTAGTCGGTTGCTTTAGGGCATTTGCATTTGTTTGGATTTCTGCTGCAATAATTCATTGAATCGAACCGAAGCCATATCCCCATATCCCCTCACGTGCCGTCGCGTGCCATGTTTGTTTGTTTGTTTCCGTTTCCCCTCCCGTTTCACCCCTTTGTGGCCGGCAAGAGGCACTAATTGCCAGCGCATTTGCAGCTGATTTGGCGCTAAGCGAAAGCAGGCTGCCGGGCAAATATTTATGGTTTATGATCAGCGAGAGAGGTCATTCCCTAAGCTAAAATCAATGGCCCTGAAAAAGTAGCGCCAAATAAATACTAGAAGAATAATAACAATGAATACTAGCTGCAAGATCTATCTGGTTAATTTTGCTAATTACCAAACTGACAATGTAAATACAAGTGTATGCTAATTTAATTATCTGTATTTTGGAATTAGCTATAAGTATATGATAATTATCTAAAGATTAGCTGCAGTTAAGGTAAGGAAAAGAGACTAAGAAATATGTGATAACTTGTATATATTTAATATAATTTTATTATGTTATAATATACATTATAATATATATATAATATATATATAATTATATTATTATCTAAAGATTAGCTGCAGTTTATGCATTATTTTGACAAAGAAAAGAGACTAAGAAAGATGTGATAACTTATATACATATATTTAATATAATTTTATTACATTATTTTACCTATTTTTATATAATATTATTTATTTTATAAGTATATGATAATTATCTAAAGATTAGCTGCAGTTAAGGCATTATTGTGACAAGGAAAGAGACTTAGAAAGATGTGATAACTTGTATATATTAAATATAATTTTATTATGTTATTTACCTATTTTTATATAATATTATTTATTTTATAAGTATATGAATATTTTCTAAAGATTAGCTGAGTTAAGGCATTATTGTGACAAGGAAAAGAGACTAAGAACATATACATATTTAATATAATTTTACTATATTCATTTATACATTATTATAGTACATAAATTGCACAAATAACTGTCTTACTTCGTCTCTTGTTATTATTTACAATTATTATTATTTTTTTAAATTAGTTTATTAAATTGTATATTAAATAAGGAAAGTCTGGGGTGAAAAATATTAAATAATAAATATATACAATATAATAAACACTAAATAAATAGTAAATTATTAATATTTGGCGCTCTCTCTCTATATACATATATGTATATATATATACTTTATATATTTCTTGGGATTCCAGGGAACTGCCCAGAATATTCACGCTTCTCCTTCGCCTTAGATCTCAGGGATTAGACTATGCCCAAAGTCGGGACTGGGATTGGGTTTGGAACTGGGACTGCCGCTTGCCTTTGCCGGATCGTGACAGAATATGAATTGAAAGGGAAACCAGATTGCCGGCTCTCCATTGTGTGCTCACATATTCCCACACATTCCACAGCCTGCCACCAGCAGCAAGCCGGTGAAAATGTTCTGCGGCTTTGGCAAGTGTTTATTTTTAGACACCCAGCTAGGCAAGTAACTTGGCCAACAGTTACAGGCAATTTATGATGCTTAAATAAGAAATAAAAGTGCTAAAAACTTGTAGTTAATATAATTTTGAAACAATAAAAATATTTGTAAGAAGAGCTTAATAATAAATAGCAAATAAAAGTGCTAAAAACTTGTAGTTAATATAATTTTGAAACAATAAAAATATTTTCTAAGAAGAGCTTAATAATAAATAGCAAATAAAAGTGCTAAAAATAATAAAATAATAAAAATATTTGTAGGAAGAGCTTAATACCTATTATACTCTCCAGAATTCCCGCTCCTTTATTCCCTTTCCCTGCCCATCTCTGCTGCTGTGTGTGTCCTAGGTTAGTGCTCACTGTACTTCCATGGCGCGAGTTGGGTGAGGCCTCAAGCCTCACATGCCTCACTGAGCACAGAGCACACTGTAGCCCACGGGGTGGGCTCATGCTCATCATCATCAGCTTGAAGAGGAGACCAGAGCCAGCTGCTCCAGCTTTTCCTTATTTTTTATACCAAAAAAGCTCTTTATTTTAATATTTCCACAAATATTTACGGGGCACCTGTAAGGCTAAAGTCCTCCTCCCCCCATCTGCTGGGGACATATATCGCGGCGATGTGCATATAGACTCGATCTCCGATCTCGATAGGTGGAGAACGTTGACAGATCACCGCTAAAAGAGCGGGAGAGCACGAGAGCGCCGCTCGCTCGCTCTCGCGTAAAAAATCTAAAATGTAGATCTATGGCTGTGTCTATGCGCGGCGGCGGCGGAAAACTTCAGTTTGTCAAAGATCGCGACGACCGAACGAACGCGCCGCCGCCAGCGAGACGCGGCGAACACGAAACCGAAACGCGACCGAAAGTCGCGCACGAACCGCAGCCGAACCGCCACCGAACCGCCAACGAACCGCCCACGAACCGCTGTCCTGTGCCGTTATCTTCCTACCACTCGCTATCGCTATCGATAACCGATATCGATTGGCAGGGCAGAGAGAGAGAGATAGAGCTGTGTTTGAAAAGTGCGCGCAACGAAGTTTTTCTTTCTTTTATTGTTTTTAATGTGAAATGTACGTGCCATGTGTATGTGTTTGGTATGTCTATGTATTGGAGAGTGCGTGTGCCTTGTGTGTGTGTGTTGATGCGGCAATTACATCGGGTTTTAATGGTTATCGGTCTTTAATGGACCACTGAAATGGAAATTATGCTTGGCACTCCGTGATTATTAGTTCTGGCAATTGCAGCTTACATCGCCATTAATCGCAGACTATTATTACAGTGCGTTTCGCTATTATAAGTTGTGGATTATGGATTAAGTTATGGGGTTGTAAGATGAGCATTTATAAATTTATGACCTATCGAAAAAATCGATTAATAGTACTTAGTAATCGAAACAAGCGAATTAAGAAGATTAACTTGATGTATATATTTAAAAAACATTAATTGTATTGAGTTTCTTAATTCGTACTAAAAAAATCGAAAAGAAAACAAATACAATTTATCGATAATTATCGATAACAGCTTTAGGGGGACATTTTTCATTCCCGAAACGCACTGTATGCTGCACTTTCGATTACCTGAATGCTGTCTGTCACTTTCGATTTTAATGATCACATCGAAATGGAATGCCATCGGCTTGGCCAATTCCCATTTTAATTTCAATTCCCATTCCGAATCCGATTCGATATCGGATCGCAAAGATCGGCGACACTTAGCCGGGACACACACCCCGAAAACGAGACAATTACCCAGGAATGGGGCATGATTTCTTTTATTACTGTGTTTAGCCCGAATCTGACGCCAAAAGGGCGACCCACAAAACAAAATAAAACAAAAAAAACAGAGCGACGGCAACGGAACGGCAAACAAATCGACAAACAAAAAAAATGGGTAAAAAATCAATCGAACAACGATCGATTCGGACCAGTTCCAGAAGGGAAAGGGTAACCCCGATGCACAGAAAACAAATCGAATATGTTAGATAGGATAGAATAATATTTTAAGGGAAGATCAAAGGGAGCTAAATTATAAATTTAACTAATATTATTTAAGAGGAAATTAATGGAATTTGAACTTGAACTTGTCTTTCCTTTAATGTATAAATATATACCTTCTGTTGGCATATGCATAGTTTTATTATCAAAATATGTCAGAAATTACCTTTTAAAATTGTATTTCCTAATTTCCAATTGATATTTTTGTATTCCCACTACTATTTTGGCTCCGTGTAGGTGGGATAGATCGATCGGTGGCCGTATGATGAAATTTCCTGAGCGGTTCAATAGCAACACACACCGGCAACAGCCGCCAGCCGCCAGCCATTTACAATTCCAATCGTCGAATGGCAATTGTTGCCTCTCGACTTGCAGCATGATTCAAGCCGAGGGCGTGCCAAGGGCGGAACGAGGGGGGGATTTCACAAGTAAATGTACAAATACTATAAGTGTAAGTACATAGATGACGTAGCCGTAGTAGCATTCTTGATCGGGGGAATATAGCTGCTTAATTGCCCAGATAAATGGGCGAATAAAGGGTTGGAAAAACACCAAATCTGCAATTATTTAACATATTTACCTACGGAAAATTAATTCCAAATACTTTTTGGTAGAGGATTTTACATAAATAATTAATTAAACTTATTTTATAAATTTAGTACCCATACTGTGTGACACAAAATGGCCATTACTCAGTACTTGGCCAGTCCCAGTTCCGATTCCGATGCCCATTTCAATTCCGATCAACTGATCAAACAGTCGCTCGTTTGATGGCCCGAACTTAACGATGTTGGCCAGTTGGCTAACTGCTAACTGCTGTTTTACGGCCACTTTGGACAAAGAAAACAAAGCTTTTTCCCTACGCGCGACGCACACACATGACGTATACGTGATATTTTTGGCCTGCACAAAAAAAAAAACAAAAAAAAAACACACAAACAGCCAGAGAAAGAGAAAAAGAGAAAGAGAGCCAGACAGACAGGGGAGAGAGACGAATCTCTGTTGCTAGGGTGGCACTTTGTATATGGCATTGGGGGTTAGTCAGCTTATAAATAATGGAATTTCATCTAGCGGCTTTGAGTGATCAAACAACTACATGCTGTGAACTTTGCTTCAAAGAACCACTGACCACTGGGGACAAATTACTCAATCGAATCACGAAACCATTCCTAGAACTCAGGATTTTAGTAGATTTTATTAGATTTTATGTTCCAAGTTTTGATATTAAGGTGATTTCATTGTTAGTTTTACTTTAAATACATTTTCAACCATCTTATACCTTAGACCATACAATTTCCATTATGTATGTTCCCTTTTCGATCAGGCCACACTTGATGCTCTCAACTAGACCAAGTAGCTGCCTCAAATGATTGGACCTTCTGGCTCCGATGGCCATCAAATCAATTGCATGTGACTGCAGTAAGACAATATACCCGGCCGCAAAATTTATGCTTCACACAGAGAGGAAATTTATCAGGAATATATAGGAAAATATTAGAGATACATTTAAAGAGAATTTCAGAAGCATTGATTGCATTTAAACCAACATAGTAAAAACATTTATTCCTCACCTTCAACCTTAAAATATTAATTTAAAATATCCAAACAGCATATATTAATGCTCAATAAAGCCCATTTCTCATCTCAAAATAATGCAAATTGTGGCGGTTATATCACGCATTTTCTCCGCGTGTCTTTTTGCGGGCTGTTATGCAGTCAACAGCCGTCAAATGGCTGCTTCTGTTTCATTTGATGTCTTCCTGTGTGCGTTTGCCATTTGCCATTTGCCATTTAAATGAATGCGAGCAATTTTGTCGGTGATGTTGTTGTGATTTGCCTTGATTGGCATCTAATTTATGATTGACAGTTACAAACGTCGAGCCGAGCCGAGCCGAGACGAGCCGAGCTGAGCCGAGCCTACCGCAAGAGATTGCCAGAGGGGAGCCGGAGCCCATATAGACCTTACAGTCGGATATCGGCTTAGCTCACGGCTGTCAATCAAGCTATTAAATAATTTACAAACACATTCGAATCGAATTTATGAACTAACGTCTTGATTTACGTAGTCTTCGCTGGCTGAATGCGGTTTGAAGCATTGACACCTTGACGGGCATTGTCAAAGAGTTTCACACTCACACACTGGCTACCGTTCTATCGGATTACGCGGCGTATGCGCAATGTGCGGCCCAGTCCGAAGCGAAGCGAAACGATCGAGTATCGAAAGCGCCAACAACCAGCGCAGTTTATCAGTCAGTTAGTCAGTAAGTCAGTTAGTCAGTCAGCCCCCACATAACACAAAAGTTGTCTGCCCGATATAGGCCACACACTGTGGGGCTGTAAACACACAACACAGCACGGACGGACACTCGAATGGAGCACTGACATAACCGTGTTGGGGCCCCAACTGATAAGCGAACTATATCTGTATACTAAGTGTGCACCCACCAGTGACGCCCCAGAGGTGCTGTAATATTTACCTGCCTTTGCCAGTGACCCTTGTTTCGGTTAACGAAGAAAATCTAAGAAAGTATCCAGTAGATTCAACAACAGATTCAACAACAGATTCAACAAGAGATTCAGCAAAAGATTCCCCAACAGATTCAACAATGCAATCACATAATAAGTATTAATTTTGTATCATTTGGTTACAAATTTACCACCAGACAGTTATTCAACAACAAGTTCACCATTAAACAAGTCCATATTCACCAGCACTCTCACCAACGAATACAATTCAACTATGTATCTATGTTCTTGAAAATTCTAAATAAGAATAAGAAATGTCTACATAAGAAAATCAATTTATATAGATTCTACAAATATTACAACAGTTTCAACAACGTTTTTAATAATATATACTATAATATGATTTTTTCAGTTAATATAAACTGTCTAAGTTTATGTTTGTCTTTTTAATGAAGAAGATGGATTTAGACAAATGCTACAAATATTTCAACAATATTCAACAATGATACTTTTTAAGTACACCAACAACTGGTTAAGTTTTTTTTTTTAGTAATATAAATAATATTTTTAATGCTACTAATCTTGTTAGTAAAATAATGTAAAAACATATTACAACAACGTTTCACCAATGATCATTTTCCAGTACACCAACACCTTGTTAATGTATTTATTAAAATAAATAAAATAATATTATACATTTAATGCTAACAACCTTGTTGGTAAAAACATGTATCCTTTTGATTCCATCAAACAAACATTCACCTATATTCACCATAAAAGATTTTACATCCAAGAAATAGTACATTTTTAGCTATAGGATTATTTTTACATATATTTGATATGTCTGCCGAGTTGACCTTGCGCTTTTCGCGTTGGTTCAAAGTACAATTGAACCGGAAAAACAGAAAACAAATGGAAATGGAAATGAAAATGAAAATGAGGATGAAAATGCCTTGCGCACTTTCGCCAAAGGCTCGCCGAGCTTTCCGCTGACATACAAATCATATTTTTCGCTTTTTTCACCCGCTGCTGGTGCGGTCGGATTGTTCGAATATGATGTGTATATATATGGATATATGGACATAAATATGCTGTGTGTGTCATGTTGCCGCTATGTTGGCGACGTCGACGCTGGCAGCGCTCGCTAAAACTACATAAATCAAAGGAAAAGCATTTTTCTGTTTTCTGATCGTCTAGCAGAAATTTGCTTTTGTTTTTTTGCTTCATTTATATTTTTCCCCCGTGTATCTTTGTTTTTGTTCTCGGCGATTGTTGATTGCTGTCGTTGGTGTTGCTGTTGTTGTTGGCATTTTGTACGCATGTTTCAGACATTTAACATTTTCTTCTGTTTTTTTTTGTTTTTTTTTTTTATATATAGACAAGCGACAGATATCGTTCATATACACAAGCACATGTATATAGGTTTTCTCTTTTTTGTTTTTATTTGTTTGTGGCGGGGCCGTGAGGCCAAAACATTTATAGGAATATTTCAAATTGCAGACGACGACGACGTCGCCGCTCTGCCAGCAGCGCATTAAATGAGGCTGACAAAAGGAAAAGCGACAAAAAAGCCAAACATAAATAAATAAAGCCGAAGGGGAACCCAGTTGGTAGTAACGAGGTGGGGAATACCCTGCGAAATGAGGCCATAATTTATATTGAACTCATATCAACTTTATAGAACCTTTAATCCTATTTAAGTTGATTCAAAAAATTAATTAACAGAGATTAAGATAGCTAGAAACAAAAGAATTGCCAAGCCTGTTGTTTAGTTCAAAATAATAAATTAAAACAATGCCTAAATAATAAATATTATTATAATTTTATATAGTTTCCCTATGAAACAATCTCCAATGAAACCCATTTAAATATAGGAACTGTGATTTCAATGCCACAATCAAGTGCCGCCTTAGCTGATTCGAATAAAATTACATTAAATTGTTGTCATTCATAGTTTTCCTTTGATGTTAGCGCTTCCCCAGGAGGCTGTGTGTGCGAACACATCACTAACTAAAATAAAACCAAGAAATATATTTCGAAGCGATTAAATATAGAACGGAACCCGTTTACCTGCAGTTTGTATTCGCATTGCAATGACAATTTTCAATTTCGGCACTTGAAGCGTTTTCCAAACGCAGGAGAAGAAAAGCCCCCAGACCTGGGTATATATCGAATGCGAACATGAATGGAAAATGCGGCTAAAAGCCAAGGCTTTTCTTCTCTTTGCTTTTCTTGACTTTTGTTGATGTTGCTGGCAGCTAGCTATTTTCGTGCATATTATTTCATACGCCTTACATTCTTCGTATTTGAGGCTTTTAATAAACCGACAAACTATTTTAATTTGTTTTATTTTTATTTCAAATGTGACAGGAATGATTGTTAACGATATCGCGACATGCTATTGTATATGACGCCATGATAATGAAATCAAATTCAGAAATTCGGAAATTCAGAAATTCAGAAATTCAGAAATTCAGAATTCAAAATCAGAATCCAAATCGAACGAAGGCAACGAAATCGAAAGCGAAAGCAAATTAATTACTCAAAACCGCAAATATTTGGTCACATATTGGTCACATATACCCCATTATACACTCCCCCGAATATATCCGAATATTCGAATTCTTCGGTTTGTCATATTTTCCCGCATTATTTATTAGCAATACTTAATATACAGTCGTCGGGACAGAATTCTGCTTTTTTAATTGCGATCACACGTGCCGGGCCAAAGAACATTTATAATATTTACGCGATGATATATGGAATGTTTCGGCCATAAAGGGACTTCTCATGGCTTCGTGGTTTCGGGGAAAATTCCCCACTTACTTGATAAATCCGAGAGCTGTTTTCGGTACCCAACAACTTACTCTCCTGGGAGTATTTTCGGGCTAAGCTCTTTCCTCGAGGAATTTCACTATCGTTAATTGTCGAAATTTAATGGTTTCTCATCGGGGGGAATGTTGGGGAATATGTATCGCATGTTTATCCAAGATCACATGTTCTGTTGACTATTCTTAACTAATTTTGAAAGGAATTTTAAAGCGAAAACATTGCTGTTATTTTTAACTAATTTTGAAAGGAATTTTAAAGCGAAAACATTGCTGTTATTTTCGGTGCCATTCACAGATCACACGAAATAGATTTCCGAATGGTTCTGCAAGGTCAAGAAAAGCAACGTGAATCACATATTGAAACTATTGAGTTAATAAATCTAAAGGTTCAATAATTAATTTATTATTGTAACTCCTTTTAGGATACTATAAATAAATCTTATTTTTAAACCATTTTTTAAATATTATAAAAAGAAAATGTGTACTTTTGTCCACTGAAACCCGATTTTTCTTCAGGAAACTTGAATTTATTTTGAGTAAATTAAGTGATTTAATCCTTGTTCCTTCTTTTTCATTTTTTCTTACTTCAGTTGAACATTATTTAATATATTTAAATAAACATTGTTTGTAAGTCTACAAAAATATTAGGAAAAAATAAGAATTTTAGTAAAAATTAGGGACAATTCTGGAATTAGGGCTTGGTTCTTGTGAATTTTATATTTTTTCAATTTAAAAATCCAAAACATTGACTAAAGAAATTATAAAAATTTGAGGAAAATAAGTAAAAAGGATATACTTAAAAATACATATTAAAAGTTAATTAAAAAAGTAACATATAAATAAATTGCATTAAAATCCCAGATCTCTTTTGAAATAACTTACCCCGATTTTAGTTTTAGGCAAATATTTGAAGGAACTTTTATATTTTCTAAATAAAATCCATATGATCCTAGAAAATCTCTAGAGAGTTTCCCCCGACCAATGAGCCAGGTCCTGTAAAATGTTGTGCATTTTTCTGCCCTTTTCTGTACTTTTCTGCACTTTTCTCCGCTTTTTTGCGTTTCCATTTGCAATCCTTTCGGAGAGCGAGTCTCGCGATTGGCCAAAAAAGGGGCGTGTGTGCGAGAGCGTGAGGGCGAGAGACAGCAAAGGACGTGGCCAGAGCAGCGCTGCTCACGCCCACGCAGCGACGTCGACAGCGGAATTTGCACAACCATTGGCGGCATGAGAGAGCGAGAGCGGGCTAGTGAGTGGGCGAGTGAGTGCGAGGAGGCGAGCAGGCGACGCGGCAACATGTTGCACGAAGCCAAAGGCCTGGCCTGGCAACATGTTGGCCAGGCTGCGCAGGCGCAGCGACGACGTCGACAGCGGCAGCGGCAGTGGCAGCCGTGGCGGCAGCGCTCATTCAACTTTTCGTTCGTCATCGCCAAAGCATCTCTTCGACACGCGACTCACACACACACACCTGTGTGCCCAGTGCTCTCCCGCCCCGCTCTTCGCTGGCCATGTTGTTAGTGTTGTTGTTGCGAAAAGTGCAAACAATAGCGCGCCGAAGAAAATTGCAAGCGAGCCGAAGGCAAACGAAGCGAAACGAAGCGCAGCGCCAGAGAGCGATCGCAGCAGTTCGGCTTGCTTCGGCTGCGGATCGGTTAGGTAGCGAGAGAGAGCGAGGGAGCAATAGCGAGAGCAATCGCAGCAGCCGCCGGCCAGTGTTGGCAACTCTAGGGGTCATAAAAAAAGCTAAGCTGGAATTTGAGAAAATAGCTAGAAATTAAAGGGGGAATAGGTATTTAAATAATTTTGTTTGTAATTATTTATATAATTTGATTAATTTTAGGAATATTGAGTGAAAATTTTACAATGATCTGAACTCAAATTAAATTTTTAAGACATTTCTATCGCGAAATCATATTAAATTTGGATTTTAACATACACAAAACAAGTTAAAATTAGTCTGCATTCTGACTTCCTTTAATTAAATGCTTTCCTGCTTAACTCAGTGCATTCCAGTTTTAGGTCAAGCGAAATAGCCATACCTGGCTAGAAAATAGCCAACTTGGCAGCTCTGCCGCCGCCTGAGCAGAGCAGAGCAGAGCAGCGCAGCGCAGCGAGGCGCAGGCCAGGCAAAGCCATATACACGGCGGCCCGCACCGTCAGGCTATCTAGTAGATAAAAAGTCGCCGATCCGCCGACAACCTCGACGCACCGTCGCACCTCGCTCTCGAAAACAAACAAACAGCAGAAAAGCAGCAAAAATCAAAACGGAAAAGCAAAGAATATAAGAAAGAAATAAGAAACGAATCGAACGTAATATCGATCTCGATGCCGATCTGCCGATCTGCTGCTGACTTCCAGAACATATATTATAGTGCCGCGGCCTGAACTGAACAATCCAAGTAGAGCCCAAGCTAAGGCTAAGGCTAACTCGCGACGATCGACCAATACCAATTTATGCAAACAAAATCGAAAATCGAATAGAAATAGCGCAAGAAATTCGCAGGCAGCGAATAGAATATAAATCCAATAAATCGGCGCGCGAAACTCGCGTGTGTTATCTAATCTGCGAAGAGAAGTACAAGAAAATCGGAATAGGAATCGGAATCGGATTCGGAATCGGAATCAATACATATAATACATATCAAATATATAATATATATATAGCAATATACTAAGCAGAGATCGCGAGTGTGTGTGCCTTTGTTTTGTATTTTTTGTCGTTTTGGTACTCTGTGCAAGCGTGCTGCTCCCCAAGCCGGGCATCTAATCTATATACAAATACAAGTAATATATACACGCACGATCTGAAGCCAGATCAGGATCAGCATCAGCATCAGCGAACATGGCCATCAAGCAGAGGAAGCAGTCCGAGTGGGCCACGGCCACCGGCACAGTGCCGACAGTGCTCGATATGGACAGGAGCAGCAGCAGCAGTGCCTCAGTAATGGACACCGTTTCCTTCTCCTCCTCATCCGCCTCCGCCTCCGCCACCTGCTCCTCCACCACCACCACCGCCTCTGAAGATACCCACAGATCCCGATCCCGCAGAGCCAGCGAGAAGCTAACCTGCCATCTGCGCCACCTGCTCCTCGCCGGACTGCTGCTCTGTTTGGCGCTGGCGGGCGGGGCGGAGGGGCGGCGGCATGCGCCGCTCATGTTCGAGGAGTCCGACACGGGCAGGCGCTCCAACCGACCGGCAGGTGAGTCCAGTAACCATAATACTTACTTACTTACCTACTATAAGTATATATACGTTCCCGTATCGTGTGTCGTTCTCCACGAGCCATTTGCCATTTTCCACTTGCCATTTTCCACTTGCCCAAACAAACAGCGGCGGCCGCAAATATAAAACATATTTTTCTAGCCGTTTTAAGTTCGAATTTACTTAGTTTGAGATCGAAAACTAAACAGAAATCAAGAAAGAAATCAAGTAATATTTACAACTAGGTTTTATCATCTATCAAGCACCTTAAATATTTTAGAACGATTTTCCTAGTCTGGTAATTCCCAAAAGCCCTTTAAATGTGTCAAAATAGTTGCCTTTTTTTAATCAATAATTTATTTATGTTTTTAACCTAATGAAAAAGGTTTTTAAACATATTCCTTTACTAGATTAAACTGGGAAACTGATACCAAGTTTCTTTAAATCAAATATTTATTTAATAATAATCCCAAGCTTAGAGTTTCTCACCACAAATTGTTTATTATCAAATGACTCTTCTTAGAACTATAAGTTATTAAAAACATCGAGAATTTCCAAGGAATTAAAGCTAAAATAGCTGATAAAAACGGGGAATATATATCCAGATATAGGTATTATTATGTTACGGATTTTATTGTAGGGCTACAAGTGTGTAGGGGCTTAGGAACTCCTGGGTTTTCCACGGCCGCTGTGCCTGCCTGAGTTGCATAAGATGCCGTGCATTGCGCATACGCCGTGTCGGCTACTGGCAGGCGGGGAAATCCCCGCTCTAGCCTGCGCAGGTAGCAGTAGCCAAGCCAGGTCTCGAGGCGGGACCTGCTCGCACCCCTAATCCCGATCTGGCCGGGGTGCGTCTCGGGATATTCCCAACACGGCACGGCAGGGCCCTTTTTTACTAATCCGGAAAGCGGGAATTCCCTTCCGCTCGCTGCCTGCTGCCTGCTGCTTGCGCAGACGCTTCGGCGTCGTAAGCGGCTTACCAATCGATACAGATACAGATACATATAGAGATACAAATACAGATTGATCGAGAGCAATTGCAATTTGTTGCAGCTCACACGCTTGATTAGCCGCATTTCCTGTTCCCTTATGGACTTACCAGCTCCCATACATCATGCTCTATTATGTTACCCCCAGCTTGCTTGCCGTTTTTCCTGCTGCATTTTCCACTTTTCCACTTTTCCACTTTTCCATTTGCCATTTGCCCGTTGCCATTTGCCCGTTTCCATTTTTCCATTTTCAATTAAAAACAGATTGCGGTTTAACGTTGCAGCGCGACTTTGAAACGTTTCTCGTCTTACACCCAACGCGGTGCCGGGCCGTACTTGCTACCAATGCCGCCGACTTACGGCCCAGTTGATGCCCTGTAGATCCCCCGGATCGGAAATACTCTGTACTAAGCTTTAGACTAATCCAGGTTACCCTAAATAACCCCTATAGAAAAGTAGCCACACTTCCGAGTCAAATATCTCGGGAAGTAGGCCAGCTAGCCTGCTCAAGTCACTTGTTTTAGGCCTTTTGATTAATCTTAAATCAATGTGAAAAGTTTAAGCCAAATCGTAGGTCGCTTTCATGATGCTGGCCCAGCAAAATGGGTTAGTTTCTGCGAGAATGGCTTATCCCAAGCAATTTGCTGGTGAAAACCTCTGCCATTTCCCGCTCCTTGATCGCTTACCAAAAGTTAGGGCCCTGTAATTGGTTTGGGCCCTGATCGTAGATCGTAGATGGCACACTTTGACGCCCACGCAGCACCCACTTCCACTTCCCGAGATCTCTGTTTATACAAAGTCTTAGCATAATTTAGTCGTTATATGGCTGCGACCAGAGAGACACACTTATCCGGCGTTGCTCCGTCGGCGTTTCCATAGTTTTTTTCTTTTTATTTTTAATGAATGAATGAAAAGCCAACGCAGAGGCAGAGGCAACAGCAGCAGCAGCAACAACTACCAAAACAGTTCTTTTTTGGACGGCTTTTTCTCGTTTCTCTGCCGTATTATTTTTTCTCATTTTTTCCCCCCACTTTTTGTGGCTAATCAAACGTCAAAGACCACGCAGACAGGGCCAGCAAACTACCAGCCAATTCGTTTTGTTCATTTCGCATTTAATTTAACTGATTAACAAGCTGACCGACCGACCGACCGACCGACCGGGGCCACCTCTCCTCGCGTCCCACGGTGCCGCCATTCGTCAGCATAATTCATTTATTCAACTGTCTGCCGCCCAGTTAGGTGTTAAAAAGTTGTTAACTTATTTTTAATGAATGCGTGTAAAAACACCGCACACACACACACGGACAAAAACAAAACAAAAAGCAAAGGAAAAAAGACAAAAACCAAAAGAAGAGGGAAAAAAATAAAAGGCGACTCCGAAAAAAGGCAACGAAAAAAGATCAAGATGTGCCTACACGTAGAGCAGCCACAACAAGCCGCCGGCAACGGCAAAAAATCGTTCCGTTCATTTCGTTTCGTTTCGTTTTGGGTTTTGGATCCCTCTCCCCCTCTCCCTCTCTCCCTCTCTCGGCAAACATATCATGATCAGCAAAGAAGATGGAACGGAACAGGCCCCAGAGAAGTCGAAGCCAGAGATACTCTAAGGCGGGCCTTAAAGATATTCCCACACCCAAAAAAAATCATCATAGAACCTATATGATTGTTACATGAATTCTATACTCTTGAGTATGAAAAATTTCTTTAAAAGATGCCTATTAATTTGATATTACGAAAGTATACATTTTATACTCATCTGCACCAATATTTCATAATAATCACTAACGCGACAAACAGAAAAGCACTAAATTCCAGCTATCGAATTTTCGATGTAGGTTCGTATAAAAATAATACTCGAAAATACACAATTGAATCTTTGGAGTATAAAAAATATACTTTGTAGTATATATTTGATATTTTTAAGTATACAATTTATACTAAAAAGATGCCTATTAATTTGATACTACGAAAGTATACATTTTATACTCATCTGCACCAATATTTCATAATAATCACTAACGCGACAAACAGGAAAGCACAAAATTCCAGCTAACGCGATTTGTTATCGAATTTTCGACGTAGGTTCGTATAAAAATAATACTCGAAAATACACAATTGAATCTTTGGAGTATAAAAAATATACTTTGTAGTATATATTTGATATTTTTAAGTATGCAATTTATACTAAACTCGTTAGACTGCTTGAGTATAATTTTAAGACAAAGCGTAGAAAGGTTAAACTCTTGTTTTTTTTTTTTTTTGGGTGCACTTATTTCCCTTAAAAGCTCTTCTGGCATTTTGTGGCTTAATTTCCTACCAAGTCTGGGGTACTCTTAGCCAGGGTATTTCCCCAGAAAAACACGTTAAGACCGCAGCAGAGGGGCGGGGCTCAGACATTTGTTTGGGGCCGTCTGCGACAGCCACCCGAAATGAGCCACCGCCGCCGTCGTCGTCGTCGTCGTCGTCGTCGTTGTCAGTTGCATGTCAGCCACTCGAACGGGGAACGAGCTGAGCCGATCCGAGCTGAGCTGGCCAGGAAGAGGCTGGGGCTGGGGGCCAGCCAGGAGGAGGGCACAGTGCCAGTGCCAGTGCCATGCGAAATGCAACCAATTTGTTGCATTTGCCACACAGACGACGAGAGGCAAGAGGCGAGGTGGAGGAGGCGTTGCGCGCAGCGTGTGGGCAGAGGAAGCACTTAATGCCCACAAGGTGTCAAATTGCAGCAAACTCCGCTTCGCCCACCCCGAAAAAAAAAAAAGCACAACAAAAAATATCGAGGGAGAGCGGGGGGAGAGCCGTGTGTGTCTGGCGTAAATTAATTTGGCCAAGAGCGTAGGCCAAGTAGATACGCTGCGAGGCGATACGATCTCATTGAGTCGAATCCGTAGGCTCCGCGCCGTTTCCGTTCCAATGAATGGAACGAAGGCGAGATGGGGATTGGGGTTTGGGGTTTGGGAGCTATGGAGTTGCCACAGACCGTAGACCGTAGACGGGCATCCGCCGAGAGTTGACAGCTAATAACAGATTTCTGCTTCTGCCGCCGCCTCGCGGAGTCCTCTTTTTTATGGGCGCCATCCATCGCCATCTCCATCTGCATCTCCATCTGCATCTCCATCTCCATTGGCATCTCTCGGTGGCATTTGCCATGCCTTTCATTAGCACATGCCGCATTCTTGCCATGCATTAATTATCAAGACGCAATCAGCGGCGGCCCCTCTCGAGGGTCCCGAAGAAAGTCTTCTGTTCTTTTTGTTAATTTTATTCTAACGAAAGATATGGGATGCATTCGCACGCATCATCTACATGGCGGATCGCTGATAGAAACCGATTTTATCGGATGATTCGCCGGGTTTCTACGGTCCCCCCATTATTTTATGGCGCAAATAAAATTCAATGGCTTCGCTTGTCGCTTGTATAAAGCCATAAAGTTCGGCAAACAACAGGAAATCAACTAGCTTACCAAAGAAAAATATTAGCCAGCGACTTGTGTTTATTTGTGGGTGAGAAAAATTTTTTTTATAAAATTAGGGAGATGTTTAAATTAATTATAAAAATTTGCTCTGCGTTAAAAATATTTAATTGTGTGCAAAAATTATTTAAACAGCTTAGGAAAATATTTAAATTAAAAATTTAAAATATTTCATACAACTAAAGACCCCTTTTTGATGACAAAAATTGTATAAGCTTAGGGAGATATTTAAATTAAATATATAAAAATATATAAACTCAAGGGGTTTCCAATGAGCGTTCGCTCTGAGTTAAATATATTTATTATTTAAGAATCTTTGCCAGGATATTTAAATTAAATATATTTATCCAAACCAATTATAAACCAAAGTTCCCTTTAATATTTCATCCAACTAAAGACCCCTCTTTGATGACACGCGGTGATTCTAATGAGCCTTCCGCTGTCGGCCAAATTTTTATTTAATTTTGTGTAACAATTCGCTGGCAATTTTTGTCGTTACTCGCAATTGGGCATGC
>VNJZ01009226.1:0-13735 GCA_008042795.1 Drosophila asahinai
AACATTTGCTGGGCGTGACAGATGTACGTTGGGTTGTGCCACCGGAGGTGATCTGGGTTCACAACCAGAAACAGCGGATCCAGTGTCCATATTATTAGAAGTACCCTCCTGCGATATAGATTCATGGATCAGTGGTGACCTGGACTCAGTAGATCCAGAGGTAGCCGCAGGTGTTGTGCTTGGTTGACAACCAGGAGTAGCAGATACTGAGTCCATACTATTTGTAGTAGCCGCCTGCGATATGGATTCTGGGAACAGTGGTGACCTGGATACAGTAGATCCAGGGGTATCATCAGCAACTTGGGTATCATCTTCATCACAAGAGGCATAATCAGCGGCAGGGCTGAGCAGCAAGATAGGAGAAGAAGAAAGGCCTGGAACTTGTAAGAACGCATTAGACGATGTGGGCTTAGGTGATATTTTTATTGAGTCACAACAGTTTTCGGTCCTTAAAAATCAATTCCGACTTTCGAAAGCGACTTAAAGGTCGTCAAATCCAGCGCGTAGGGACTGATACTCAAGATCAGTCTGTCTTATGAAACCCATTATGTCGACTTTGATGTCTAGGCAGCTAGGGCAAAACCAATCCAGGCTTTTCTTGTTTCTTATACGATCAGAAACTAGGGCAGCTTTATGCCCAACGCCTGCGCACTTCGCGTGCGCGATGTTGTCGCACAGCCAGCAACCAACTCCAGGCTGCTTAGATGTTATTTTGCCATTAAGTTGGCATGGAGCGATGCAGCAGTCGGTCATTGTTTATGATTATACGATTAAGTGTTTTTATGTTTTACTGAGCGATTGGAAAACAATAATAAGCGGAGACCAAAAAAGCTGTAACTCTACTTTTAACCAGTATAATATCATTTGTTTTTCTGTAACCATATCTTAATTTTAAGTATTAAATACACTTGTACACCCTATATATATAGCACCACTTTAAAGCCAATAATTGAAATGTACCACCAAATTTTTTATATGTACATAGAAATGGGCAAATTCTTGCATCTCACGTTGACAAATGTACACATATAAGTACACATATGATTATATGAAAACTATTCGTCTAAAAAGGTTCATGCGATTGCCTGTATTAAAATAAGAAATAGTATTTATAAAGTAGCTCTCCAGCCGTGAACAATAAAATTTTAGGTGTATAAAGTGCTGCGTGAACTATAAGCCACAAACATTTAAAATTATAATTATTAAACTTTAATTATTTAAGTGGAACAATGGTTTTACCGATGTTATATTTGATATTGGTCATTATAATATTTTTTTTTACTATTTCTTATGTGGTATTAAGAATGCAATCAAAAAAAAAAGCGATAGTTGCAATGGGACTTACCTATAAAGGAAAAGAAATTCGAATATTCAATCAAGCGCCCGGTCCCTACCCTTGGCCAATAATTGGTAATTTGGATTTTCTGGGCCGATTTAAAAATAATCCTTTCGAGGGTTTCGGAGCTTTGAAAAAAAAATATGGCGATATTTATTCCATGACGCTTGGACACACTAGATGCTTGGTAGTGAATAACTTAGACTTAATCAAAGAAGTTCTAAATAAAAACGGAAAACACTTAGGCGGGCGTCCGGATTTTATTCGATATCATAAGCTCTTTGGCGGTGATCGAAACAACTGTAAGTTGATTAAAATATTGCAACTTTTGTTACTTATTATTTATTTTCTGGGTTTTAAATTTAGGTCACAAGTTTGGACCGCAGTGAAGGAGTAATTTCTGACCCTATAAAGTATATATATGCTTGATCAGCAAAAAATGTCGAGTCTATTTTGTCTTGTCCGTTTATCTGTTTTTACTGGGTTTGAATCTATCTGAATATATTTTTGCAAGTAATCATCGTTCTATTGACAGTTATATATACTTAAGTCGGAACGGACCAGTTCGGACGACTATGTCATATAACTGCCATACCTAAAAAATTAAAACGCTTCTTTTTTTCATATCATATCAAATAAAACAAAAACACCTCTTAACGACGTGACATCAAAGCGGCATATTCAACATGAAAAATTTCTGATATCAATTGTTAATATTAATATTAACATTAAAAAACAAAAAGATTTAACTAATTCGTCATGCTGGTTTCAAGGTTAGCTATTTTTCAGCTTAGTGCCGAATACCAAACTCGTATTCAGCCCATATTTCTGCTACAGTAGCATTTTCCAATTCTGCATTCTGGGCTTAATGCGATATTTTTGCTGTCTATAAGTTATAGGAATCTAGGGGTGAAAAAATGATAAAAGCGGTTACATTTAGTATTATTATTATAATATTATTTTATTTTTTGTTTTTTTTCTTCCTATCGATGTGTGACTTTTGCCAACTTCCACCACCAGCCAACAGCCAAATTCATGATTTCTTCATCCTGTTAAACGAATTAGCATTTTATACATATTTCGTCTAGCGATCTGTGGATTGAAGTGGCTATTGCATTTCTGGACGAACCTAGCTGACGTAGATGCTGTACTGGCGGCCACCTTCTCCTCCTACGCTAAGAGCCTCAGCGTCCTCTCTATCTAAACGCCCCCTTCTCTTCAGTCTCTCGCGTTTGTAACATTGTACTTGGGGTTGGCAATAGCCTTCTTAGCTTGAAAGCGGTCAGCTTCAGATAGCCGAACCCTGTAGACAGAAGGGATCCGCTCACTTCTCCGAGATCGCCACGTCGTCATGTTCTAATAGAACCGACGGCGGAGGCTGCACATGAGTCGGGTATCTGGCGGGGCATGTACTCCTCCATTTACTCCTTCTTGGGCATCATAAGAGACTTGCATAAGAAGAGAAGGGTTGATGCGTCTGCCTCCGAGTTGGTAGACTCGGCTCCAGGCTAAAAGATTCCAGTGGGCAGCAGTCCTCCTCAGTCAAGAAGGTGGTTGGCGTAATCACGTGAAATCTTGATTGTTACTTCGCCGCAAATAGAAATAAAGTTTAGTTTATTAATTTTTAATCTGAGTTAACATTGGTTTAAATTTTGAATTGTATTTAATTTGTCGCCAAATCAAAACCAAAACAAACAAGAAAGAAAGCTAACTTCGTTAAACCGAAGTTTGTATACCCTTGCAGCCTGCAATTGGTATGTTGACA
Organism: Drosophila asahinai; assembly: GCA_008042795.1. Lineage (NCBI taxonomy): Eukaryota > Metazoa > Arthropoda > Insecta > Diptera > Drosophilidae > Drosophila > Drosophila asahinai. The sequence goes on from VNJZ01009226.1 coordinate 3,102, forward strand.
ATCATTCCATTTTAGTTATGTTGAAAAAATATGGAATTTTGAAAATTTTACATTTTACATGTAGAATTTTACATTTTCATATAAATCGACCGATCGCTTCTATGACAGCTATATGATATAGTTGGCCGATCTTGATAAAATAAAACCGTAATTATAAAACCGTATAAAGCCGCTATATATCGAAATTTAAAGAAATTCGTTTAAAAACAGAGAAGTTTCAATTTTATTTACATTTATTTCTCCATCATTCCTATGGCAGCTATTGGATATAGTGTCCGATTTCGGCCGTTCCGACATATATTCTGCATGCTAAAGAAATAAGACTTTGCTGGAAATTTCAGCTCGATAGCTTAAAAACTAAGCGACCACTTCGCGTAGAAACCGACAGACAGACAGACGGACATGGCTAGATCGACTCGGCTGGTGATGCTGATCAAGAATATATATACTTTGTGGAGTCGGAGATGCCTCCTTCACTGTGTTGCAAATATCATGGCAAAATTATAATACCCTCTGCAAGGGTATAAAAATACGAAACTGTCCAATGAAAACATTAAGCACTAGGCCAGAAATATATAAAAATATTGCATGAGCTCAGAAAAGTCGGTCTATTGTGGGTTCTGATATGGAGACCCACATGACTTAAAATTTTTAGCCTACTATTTAAAACATATAGTCATTTAGTCGGCACGCTTTCGCTTGTAGCTATGGTATAGCTCTTAGAAGCTTTGATTCGTGTTCTGTAACCTTTAGTTAAATTTCCACTTGATGTAAAATTTTGTTTCCTTATTTATTTGGTTTTCCTATTTTTACAATTAAACACGTGAGGAAGCTACAGTCGACTGTGCTCGACTGTGAGATACCCGGTACCTAAACGTTTGCGCTTCACACTAAAAGGCAAATTAAAATTGTACATACATACAATGTACATACATACATTGGCGCCATTATATCGCACGGCCAAGGCTCGAATGCGCCACCTGTCGGCTAAAGCTTGCAACAGCAGTGCCTTAGGGCGGTGTGTTAAAATTCAAACCTTATTGCTAATATCTCCCATGTTTATCATCCGATTTTATTGAAGTTTTTAGGAAACGTCCGTCTCTATTTTATTTATTTATTGTATCTATTAATTTTAAGCCGAAAATCAGGCATATAGCTAATATAACGTTTTTATGATTTTAGTGGGCGTGGACAAATTTTAAAACAAACTTGATCTGCGTGCAACAAATTCCAAAGTTGTCACCAAATTTGGTAACTCTAGCTCTTATAGTCTCTGAGATCTGTTGTTTCACACGGACGGAGAGACGGACAGACGGACATGGCTAAGTCGACTCGGCTGGTGATACTGATCAAGAATATATATACTTTATGCCTGTTACATACATTCTCGGTTGGCACAAACTTATAATACCCTTGTACCCTATGGGTACCGGGTATAAAAATATCAATATCGCCATTTTTGCTCAAAAAATATCGCGATGATAATATTTTTGTCCCTAGTCCCCTAGACATCCCTAGTGATCTCATCTTTGGCCACCTGTAGCATGGCTGGAAATATTCCGTCTAGTCCTGGTGCTTTTATACCCGCAAAGGAGTCTATAGCCCAGTGGATTCTTCTAGATGATATTAGATCAGTTGGGGTTTTCAATCCCAGTTGCTAGGACCTGGTGCTCATTGACATCGGAGACCTCCGTGCATCCTGGGAAGTGTGCTTGCATTAGTGCTGTTAGGGCCTCCTCGCTGCCCTCAGTCCACTGTCCGTCGTCGCGTTTAAGCTGACTCTGTACGGTAGGTTGCTTTGCTAACAACTTCCGGAGTCTAGGTGTTTCTGGGACCGTCTCGATATTGGAGCAGAAGTTTCTCCACGAGTTTGCGCCCTGCGTAGTTGTTTCTTGTAGTCTCTGAGTAGGTGTTGTATTCTTCGTCGATGACATCATCTTTCGCCTGATTGGAAATTCTGAAGAATTCCCTGAGGTTATTTCTTTATTTCGATATGTCCTTGTTCCACCAGGGTGGCTTGGTCCTCTTTTTAATTCTCGATACTGGGCATGATGCATGGTAAGCATGCACTAATTCCTTGGAAAGGGTCTCTAGGGACGTTTCTATGTCTTCCGCGGCCGCGAGCCTTGTCCTGATTGTCTTTTAAAACTTCCCAGTTTATATTCTGGGGGTTTCTATAGACTGTCAGCTTTGGCGAATGTTCGATTTCGTATATGAATTGGATGTATTTGTGGTCTGAGAAGGATGGTCTTTCGAGGACTCTCCATCCCGATAGCATAGTACTTTGTCCTGTGAAGAGTGTTATGTTTAGTACATTAAATGATGTGGGGCCTACGTATGTATGCTCCTCCTCTACATTTGCTATAGATAAGTTGGTTGAAAGTATAAATTTTAAGAGTGACTCACCTCTGTCTTTGATGTGCTCCCCCACACGCTATGATGTGCGTTGGCGTCTGCACCCATGAGCAGCTGCTCTTTCGGGCCGTATTATAATAGACTCCTGAGTTCCTCCAGTGGAACTGTCCTGTCCTGTCCTGGCCATATAGCAGGAAGCTACCAAAAAGCGCTTCTCCTCGCTCTCTAGCTTCTCCACAGTCAGGTCGTCAGAGCTGTAATGAGACATAAGATTAGCATGGATGCCCTTCCGCTCGAGACGGCGGTTCTATTCCTGCTTACCGGTGGTGTGTAGAGTAAGTTGTAGTTTGAGGACTTTAGTCCGGCCACAGAGCTGCAGTACCCTTAATGCCATGGGCACTCTGCTCACCTCCCGACGGGTTAACTATAATTGTTAGGTCACCGTCCTCCTCCTCATCCGAGCCTTCGAGCGTTAAATCCTGGACGGTGTCTACAATGGTATCCAGACCTAAGTCCTTCTCCACCTCGCCTGCCTGCAGGGTGTGTGCGTCCTTGTCTGCGGGGTGGCGCTTTTTGAGGCGCAGGAATGCCCCCCGCCATCCTCCCGTATCGTGGGTACAGCACATCCTCGGCCTCCCTACTGATCTGAAGGATCACGCATTGGCCCCCTAATGGGCAATGGGTAATGGGCTCCCAATGTGGAGGATCCTCCAGTCTGCCGTCGGGCTGTCCAGGTTCTGTCGCTGTAGCAGCTTCAGCGCACGGTCCCCCTGGATTGCGATGGGGAAGAGTACCTTCGCCTTTGGAATGGATTAACTCCCTCCCACAAAGCTTCCAACTGGCCGACCGCTTGCGTCAGACACTTCCGAGTAGGGTCGTCCATGCACTTCAGGATTTTGACCACATTCAGCCAACCGGCACCATTAAATGTGGGCATGGGAGCCTTGGGGTCCTCCTCCATCTGTGCAAACAGCGATTCCACGATCTGCGCGTGCACCTTCTTCCACCGCGCCTCGGTCACCTTGCCGTTCTCGTCACTCCGGTCAATGAGTGCCACGATCAGATGTCGTTTGGTCACCTCACTAACCTTCGTTTTCGTTGACTTCTTTGCCTTTGGTGGAGGGCCCGCCTCCTTGGGCCCGCGTTGCCGTTTGCTCACCGGAGCGTCCTTGGCTGCGCTCTGGGCGGAACGTTGCCTTTTGTTGGAGAGCATCTCCCCCACCTTGTTGGCGAATCCACCCTTCGAGGCCATTTGAGGTAGCTTGGTGAAGTGCAGCTGGCTTTCCTCAATTCTTTGCTCAGCCCAGGCCAGCTTTTCCTTCTCCTCACTGGAGAGGGTGGGCTTGTCCTGAAGCCGGCTTTGAATCTTAAGGGCAGCCTTATACTACGCCTTCGCCATCATCCCCTCGCTTGAACGCTTCGGCCCGTCTCTGTGCAGGGAGCTGGTGCCTGGTTTCGGCGAGCGAAGAAGCCTGTCCTCCTCTTCTTGTGTCATCTGCACGCTCTCCAGGTCCGTGCGTGTTGCAACTGCTATGACCTGCTCCCGTCATAACAGAGGTGTGACCGCTGGCGATACGCAGAGAGGATTTCTCCCCCCGTGCCCGCCGGTGGTGACATCCCAGCCCCGGTTTTCTCCTTTTGTCCGTCCATACTGGTTAATTGTCCGGGGAACCACCCACTACTTCTAGCTGGGAACTTATTTCACAATCAAGCCGATAATTTCATCATCCTATTTTTTCCGACTCTCTTGAGCCCTTCTCTTGTCCAACTCTTAACGAGTCCCTAGATTCTCTTAAAGCGAGGATTGCTTATCAGATAATCGGCCCTTGGCGAGTCAGTCCGTTTTGGGATCCGAAAAGATTAGTTGATTGACAGAGTATTGTTAGAAGTTATAAATAATTAGTTTGATGCTAAGATAGTTGTGTAAACTAGTGAATAAAAAAAGATATAAAACGCAACGTGAGGCGGTGCTACTTAAAAAATTCCTGAAATAAGTTTTAAAACAAATCAGTTTTCAAAAACAAAAATGGAATTCGCGCCGCTCAAAAACCTAACCGATGACATAATAGAACGCGTTTGCATCGTGAAAATAGCTAAAGGAGGAAATCAATAAATGCAATAATCACCCTTTGTTTGCAATAACCCATTAATTAGTGATCGTAACAAAAAAAACTCACTGCTCCAAAAACTATTACAAATTGAAATACAAAATCAAAACCAAATTCAACAAGAAGGAAGAGCTGAGAGCAATCCCTTGCTATACGCTTACAACACGTAAGAAGAACGACCCCAAACAGGATCATCAAGCACAAAGAAGACATCCCATATCCAAGGAAACTAAGAAGACAATTAGTGAGCTGTTTTATTATAGTTTTATATTAAAAAAAAACAAGGTTGAAGATTAATAACCGATTTTGAAAGAATTCTCACCATGACTCCATCATTACCTACAGTGGCTTTTAGCAGCCAGGCTAATAATTCGATGTTTAATGTAAAATTGTTAATAATGAGTTGAATCCATTAAAGAATGAGGTCGTGAGTTTAAAGGCACAATTAAATCACAATATAAAGAAGGTTGAAGATTATCAGATAGAAGATGTTGATTCAAACATTAAGTCCGATACCTCTTATGAGATGGGTCTGAGAATATAAAAGCGAAGAAGATATCTATGTCAGTTGAACAGAATGGGCGGAAATAGCTATGGGACACTAAAAGGGGAAGTTTAAAATTCTTTTCGTCACTATCAATTCTTCGAAATAAAATTACATGCATTGATAATGATGCCTCTCTATTAATTACCAAAACCATTATGGCTCATGGGAGGAATAAGCCAATTACATCTGACCTTAACGAAAAACATAGAAAGACAGCACTAAGAGTGTTCATAACTGGCCTCAACGGCCATATTTCAGACGTAATATTTTCTATGAATCCACCAGACTTACCGAACGCAATGGTAACAGTGCAAGAACTTGAAAGCAACAATTTGAGGGCTCAACTCGTGAACAATTTTACAACATCACAGCGCAAGAGTGAGTCAAACTTATATGGGCATCAAAACAAAAATAACTATAATAATAATCGAAGGAATACAAACAACGTGAGGTTTAACAAACCCGATTATCAAAATAGAAATAATTATAATCATAATAAAAATCATAATTGGAATCAAGACAGACCATATTATCCCCAACATAATACCCAAAATCAATGGTATTCCTATAGAACTCAACAAAAGAAACCTGAACTGATGGATATTGACGAATCACTACAGGTTCAGAATTGGCCAAAGTATAACAATAATCAGGGTTATAACAATAACAGTAGCACAAATTAAAATCAGAATAAATGGACTCAGTGTAAAAAGCTAGAGATACACACAACTCAGCAAAATCAACCACAGAATAAAAGAGTACCAACAGGGACAGCTAACCAACCGGCTAATAAAACAATGCGATTAAATAACATCGAAGAGGACAATTTTTTAGGCCAGAATCCGGAGTAGAATTACCCTACATAATACGGACTGATAGTAAGCAAAATAAAAATCTCAAAATTTGAATGGACATGGTGGCAACCTCATGCTATATCAGAACGGGGGCTTTATAAAAATAAAAATGAACTTCCTATATATAAGAGTATCTACCGTTAATGGTAGATTACCGTTAATAATCAGACTTACTACCTATTACAACATATTAAAAAACGAGAAAGAATGCTAACTTCGGTAAACCGAAGTTAGTATACCCTTGCAGTCTGCAATTGGATCATTGAAAATCGAACCATTTAAGTAATGTTGAAAAAACATCGTATTTTGTACATTTTACATTTTACATGTAGAATTTTACATTTTCATATAAATCGACCAATCGCTTCTATGGCAGCTATATGATATAGTGGTCCGATTTTAATGAAATAAAAACCGTAATTCTAGAATCATAAAAAACAGCTATATCTCAAAATTCATAGAAATACGTCGAAAAACAGAGAAGTTAAATTTTTTTTACATTAATTTATGCTGAAAATTTCAGCTCGATAGCTCAAAAACTGAGAGACTAGTTCGCGTAGAAACCGACAGACGAACAGACAGACAGACAGACGGACATGGCTAGATCGACTCGGCTGGTGATGCTGATTAAGAATATGGGGTCGGAGATGCCTCCTTCACTGCGTTGCAAACATCTGGTCAAAATTATAATACCCTCTGCAAGGGTATAAAAATTATGTTGATGAATCATCGATGAAATGTTGATGAAATGTTGATGAATTGTCGATGAAATGTTGATGAAAAGTTGATGAATTTGTTCATGAATCATCGATGAAATGTTGATGAAACATCGATGAATCATTGATTCATTTGTCACATAGGACATGCCCATGTCAATTTCATCAACAGTCTGTATGGAATTCATCGATGATTCATCAACAAAAACCAAGGTTTTTTTGATGAATCGTTGATGAAACGTTGATGACAGGTACTGCAGGGTATGGATACATCTATGTAGCAAAGTGGTCTGCGTGTTCGGAAGAGGTTCTAATCTTCACAAAATGCCTAATCAATTATTTTAATTGGTTTTGTAATGGCCAAGTCACTGAAAAAAATGGCATACTATTTCTAATGCTCTTGTTCAACTCCTTGTTACGTATCCACCACTTCCTGACACAATGGAAGTGCGCTGTGATATCGATGATACCGAAGCCAGGCAAATCGGAGAACCTTGTTGCGTCTTACAGACCAATAAGCTTGCAGCCCACATTCTCTAAAATATTCGAGAGAATATTTCTTAGTAGAATGATGGCAGTAAGAAGCGTTCAGGATGCTATTCCAGATCACCAGTGTGGCATGATGGTTTGCTTTTTAAGCTGTAGACCCACTTGCCAAATGGGCAATATCTCCTCCTAAAGTCCTATCTGCTAGATCGTAAATTCATGGTCGAAGAGAGAGGAGAAAGGTCAACTAACAGACGCATTCGAGCTGGAGTGCAATAAGGTTGTGTTTTGGGTCCCGTGCGTTACACCCTTTACACCTCTGACCTGCCAAATCCCACAGAACCGGGTTCCTTCTTGGCAATGTATGCTGATGATACAGCTTCCGGAAAAACACAAAACTCTTTTGACCTACATATATACCAACAACAAAATAGCAGCAACATTCCGTGGAAAGCTTAGGAAGCTAAATGGGATGCTGAAGTCAACTAGCAAGCTGAGCCTCTATAACAAAGTGTTGCTCTACAGAGAAATAGTAGTCCCCTCAATGACCTACTGCAACATTACCAACATTAAGAGAGTTCAAAGGATCCAAAACCGAACGCTGCGCACGATCACAAATGCGCCCTGGTATGCGAGGAATGTCGACATCGCAAACGACCTCCACATTCCCACAGTGGGGAAGCAGATAAATCGTCATTCAAGTCGTTACACCGAACGGCTTCAGGCCCACACCAACCACCTATCGGCTTCATTAGCCCGATGACCAGACGAAGGCTGAAGAGAAGGCATCTAGGAGACCTATGGACAAGAGGGACGCAAAGAACGCGAGTCCTTAACCAATAATCTTGAAGAAGCGTTACTAACCGTTGGTGTTATGTTTCCATGCTATGTTTGTTCCTCCTGCCAGTCTCTACGTTTTTTACCCGGTATCCATAGGGTAAGTTAGTGCCAACAGAGAATATATGTAACAGGCAGAAGGAGGCATTTCCAACCCCACAAAGTATATAAGTTAACACCCAGAATGCTAAATTCTCAACCAAAGTAAGAGTATTGCCACACGCGCAGAAATCTAAACAACAACAAATAGATTACGAGCGTGAGTAAGGCATAAGCATCGATTGCCCAACATATAAGGCTGGCCGGAATGCTTCCCAATATGTCCCCAATAGAGTTAAGCAGTCACGTGCGCTGAGTTTGCACTTCCCACCTTACGATCGTGGGAAAGCTTTAACGCTGGGTGATTGAACCCAACAGCGAGTGCATTTGGCAACAACAATTATTGCCAAATTACATTGACCAATTAGAATAAGAAATGGTCACCGCGGCAGCAACAATATCAGCGACAGCGACCAACTACGCATAGGTTACATTATTAATCATTAACATAAGAAACATCAGTTGTAAAATTGCACTCAATAAATAAAGTTTATATTTTTTTAATAAAATATTATTTAAACTTTTAACATATATATTCTTCATCAGCATCACCAGCCGAGTCCATTTAGCCATGTCCGTCCGTGTCGGCAAACAGATTTTAGAGACTAGAGTTAACAAATTTGGTGACAACATTTGAATCTGTTGCCCGCAGATCAAGTTTGTTTTTAAATTTGGCCACGCCCACTCCCGCCCCCGAAAATCATAAAAACGTAATATAAGCTATAGTCGTTATTTTCGACTTAAATTAAATAGATTAAAAAAAATGTGATACAAATCGGATGATAAATGTAACATAGGCAGGAGAAATACGATAGGTTCACAACTTGGGGGGAGCTATCAATTGGCCAACGGAACTAGATCTCGATTATAATAGTGTTGCTCAACGCTCAATAGGCCTTATGATTCTCAGAGAGAGCTTAGAGAGCGAGAAAATTAGAAAGTCTGAACGAAACCGCAGTGGAGTGGAAGTTCTTTCCATTTTCGACCGGCAGCGGTAGCAGACGTTTATAGATATACCGGAGTTATAACATATCCCGATCGAAGGGAAAAAGCCAGTTAGAACGGAAAAGTGATTAAAATTAAGTGAATTGGAAATCAGCTTGAGGAGGTGCAGGTCAGTGGCACGGCTATTTTTGGCCCTATTTTCATCTTGCTGGGCGATTTTGCCGCGTTAGGTGAGTTGTCCTAAGTGAGGTTAGGGTGAGGATTGAACATTTTGTGTATTCGGTAGTCGGAGCTCACACGGGAGTTGTAGTTTCAGTGGCCTTTAGCGGCACTTCCGATTGCCGGAGCGACGGGAGGGCGTCAGAAACGGTTTGGTGATCCAGCGAGTGAGTAGCATCGAAGGAATCTCTTGGAAGCCCGGCGGAGGCCTCCATCGGACTCCCGAGGAGGGATCGATCAAGTCAGGAACAGGAGAGCCAAGAAGGAACCGGAACTATTCTTCGTGGCGAAATAAGTCGCAAATAGAGAAGGAGAAGCAGCGAGCGCCAGGCAACATGGCCGCCTGGCCATAAGAAAGAAGGAGTCAGAGAGAAGAAGAGAATAGTGGGAAGAGATCTTGGCTATCTTGGCTACGGAGTGGAGGTTTGGCTGCGTATATCTTCGAAAATACAACATTGCGGTTGTCCGTACATTTCTTTTCCATTAGGTGTACACCCATGGAAGCGCTTTCATCGGCTGCACGATTAGAAAAGCGGTGAGTTGGTAATTAAAAGATTGTTATCGGTAATGCTAGTGGGAGTGAGCTCAGCCTTCAGTGCCTTGTCAAGCCTCTTCCGAAGCCTATTCAAGACTATTTCCGAATGTCATGCGCCATCTTTTTCTTTATCAATGTGCATATCTCAGAGCATAACACCAGCTTATATAAACTTGAAATATGGGTGTCTCACTAATTTACCGTTACTTTTCCTAAGCGGAGTAATAAGTCTTCGGCGCGCTCTAGATACATATTCCGAATACAATAAGCATTTTTTCAGAACATTCCCGCCGCGTTTTGATAAGTATTGATGTGCTTTTGGATGCATCTATGCAGCACTTAACAAGATTATTGAATATTTTCCGCTTATTTGTCATTATATCATGAATATCCACATACGTTCCCCACGCTATTATATCACTACGTTAGACAATAAAAATATTCCTTCTCGATTCGAATATAGCATTAGTAAGACAATCGTTCCAATAGGTTATCTTCCAATTAGATAGGTAGTATTAAGAGAAATGAGTAATAAGTGAAGAGCAGAGATTGTGAATAATGAATAAATCATTTATAATGGAGTAAGACATCCGCTGCCTGGGAAGATCAGATAGTGAATCCGTATCGGATGAGAGATGTACGGCCTATACATGTCGTTATATGATATTTAAGAAATTATATTTAAAATTAATATTTTTTGTATGTTTTTGAATTTTTATACCCGGTACCCATAGGGTACAAGGGTATTATGAGTTAGTGCCAACCGAGAATGTATGTAACAGGCAGAAGGACGCATTTCCGACCCCATAAAGTATATATAGTCTTGATCAGCATCACCAGTCGAGTCGATTTAGCCATGTCCGTCTGTCCGGACAACAGATCTCAGAGACTATAATAGCTAGATTTACCAAATTTGGTGACAACATTGGAGTC
>VNJZ01009228.1:0-10625 GCA_008042795.1 Drosophila asahinai
CAGCAAAATGCATTGGTAGAAACCCATTAAAAGGGGGGCATTGGTACAACTGGAAGACTGGGTCAAGAAAAATGACATAACTTATGACGAACGACATGAACAAAAGGGGATCGTATTGCACGGCCCGCGACGATCCAAAGGCGCACGAAGTTTGCGATTGGGGAGGGAAAACGGCCAAAACATAGCCCGATCGTTATCACGGTCAAGCATAAATATGCTTGCGGGGCAATGTGGACAGAAAGACAGACTGACAAACGATTTCTTCTATTTTTCAGACACGTAAATAATTGTTCTGATTACGTTTGGAGAGGATAGTGGCGTCCAAAGAACCCACCCCAAATCCGGCGAGCTCAGCTGCACAAATCGTGTCTGCTATCCGGGCAGCCACTTCCTCAGCCCTATGTCCTCCAAGGACTGAGGCAACACGACACCACCGACGTAACAATTTATATGAAATGTAAAATTCTACATGTAAGATGTAAAATTTACAAAATGTGATATTTTTTCAACATAACTAAAATGGTTCGATTTTCAATGATCCAATTGCAGACTGCATGGGTATACCAACTTCGGTTTACCAAAGTTAGCTTTCTTTCTCGTTTTTTTTATAATTTTGTCTAAAGTTGAGGACTTTTATATATAACCGTAACAGAAACGACAAATTGCAAACTACAATGGTTAACAAAGCTCGGCTTCCCGAAGTAAGCTTCCTTTATTATTAAAAAAATATTATTTTACTATTTTTTTTTTAATTTTACACAGCGGGACGATCGCCTACGACCGGAAGATCAAGTGCTGATGCGAGCACTGCGAGATTTTAATATTCCCAAAATCGTAACTGATGATGTGCCCGTCTTCATGGGGCTAATTGGAGACCTGTTTCCAGCACTAGACGTTCCTCGAAAACGGAATCCAGAGTTTGAAGCTATAATTAAACGATCTGCTCTAGATTTAAAGCTTCAACCAGAAGATGGATTCATACTTAAAATAGTACAGTTAGAGGAGCTTTTTGCCGTTCGTCACTCGGTTTTTATTATCGGCTTTGCTGGCACTGGAAAATCAGAAGTATGGAGGACCTTAAATAAGACATATCACAACCAAAAGAGAAAAGCCCACTACAATGACCTTAATCCTAAAGCGGTAACGAATGATGAACTATTCGGCATCGTCAATCCGTCATCGCGTGAGTGGAAGGATGGACTCTTTTCCATTCTAATGCGGGATCAAGCCAACCTTGGTGGGACAGGCCCAAAATGGATTGTCCTGGATGGGGACATTGACCCCATGTGGATTGAAAGCCTGAACACTGTAATGGATGATAACAAAGTGCTAACTCTGGCTAGTAATGAGCGCATCGCACTGACTAAAGAAATGCGCCTTCTTTTTGAAATTGCATCTCTGCGCACCGCAACTCCAGCCACAGTGTCGAGGGCAGGCATTCTATATATAAACCCGCAGGATTTGGGTTGGACCCCATTCATACAGTCTTGGCTCGGAACACGCACCAACTCTAGCGAGGTGTCCATGCTTAACGTTTTATTCGATAAGTATGTGCCTCCCCTCCTTGAGATCTTCCGAAATCGACTGCGGTCAATAACGCCAATATCAGATATTGCACGTTTGCAAATGACGTGTTTTCTTTTGGACAGCATGCTGACTCCACAAAACGTACCTAACGATTGCCCAAAAGACTGGTACGAGATTTATTTTGTCTTTTGCATTGTATGGGGCTTTGGTTCGTCGCTTTTTCAGGACCAGATTATTGATTGGCGCAATGAATTTAGTAAATGGTTTCTAAACGAATATAAAGCGGTCAAATTCCCATCTTCAGGAACAATATTTTCTTTCTATATTGATAATGAAACAAAAAAATTTTTGCCTTGGACAAATTTAGTTCCAGATTTTGAGCTGGACATGGACTTACCTTTGCAGTCGAACTTGGTGAATACGGCAGAGACCACACGCTTGCGTTTTTTTATGGATACTCTAATTGAGGCAGATCATCCGCTGATGTTGATCGGACCCTCTGGATCTGGAAAGACAATCTTAATGAATGCTAAACTTAACGCCTTACCAACAGACAAATACGCTTTAACAAACGTTCCATTTAACTTCTATACTACTTCTGAGATGCTTCAGCGCATCCTAGAAAAGCCGTTGGAGAAAAAAGCTGGTCGGAACTATGGCCCCATTGGTAACAAGCGAATGATATACTTTGTTGATGACATGAATATGCCAGAGGTTGACAAATACTTCACCGTTCAGCCACATACATTGATCAGACAATTTATGGATTATCACCACTGGTATGACAGGCAGAAAATGACTTTGCGAGACATACACCAATGCAATTTTGTGGCTTGCATGAATCCTTCGGCAGGTTCATTCACAATAGATCCCCGCCTCCAGCGACACTTCTGCTCTTTTGCTGTTAAGTAAGTTTACGATAGTTTTACAGTAAAAACGCGTATATAGAACTTATTAAGGAAGTCCGTTTATGAGACACCAAACCGTGCTTGGTAGAGTTAGGTATATACAAAAAAAAAAAAAGAAAAGGTTGTGCGATAATTATATACATATATCTTTTTTTTTTTTTGCTAATCGGTAATAATTGACATGTTCAGTATAAAAAAACTATCAACTAGATGTGGGCATGTATCGTTTTTTTTTGTGTCAAATCGTAACACGATGGGCACCCCGCGTGTTCGTGATTAAAAACGACTTTGTGTAAATAGGCGTGCGTGTTTATTCAGTACGAAAAAACACGACATTTAACACGGAATTAGCATCCCTGAAATTCAATTATTGAGCAAATACATCCATCAATGTACACTTCACCGAACGATACCACAGGCACACAAAAAAAAACTTAAAGTAGACATACCTTTCCTAGTGGACCCGCTGAAACCAAATATGAAGTCAGAAATGCTTCATCTCCCTCTGCTTATTTTTTAAATCGATCAGTTTTAAGGAAAAACCCGGTTTTTTTTCGGTTTTAACTCTTCCTGATAACATTCTAAATTGGATAAGCTTTAACTTGGTCCGACAAATATTCAACCGTTTAACATATATACCACAAAAATTGCGTCTGTTAAAAAAAATTTTTAAATTTCGTAAATTTCCGGTGTTTTTGACTAGAACCCCATTTTTTCCCAATTAAAAATAAATTTAGTTAGTTAGTGAGATTGCTTTGGTTTACGCAACGTTGCGAAATTGTATCTCACAAACATACATACATATAGCTATGTGTGTAAATTACCATGGAAATAAAAAAACGCATTATTAAGCCTTTTGACGGGGAAAAGTATTCCGTGTGGAAATTTAGAATTAGAGCCCTATTTGCAGAGTAAGATGTGCTAAAAGAAATTGGCGAGAATGTTCCCAAGAAAGCAGAAGTCTCCTGGAAATAGGCACAGCGTTGTGCAAAAAGGCACTCTGATAGAATACTTCAGTGAGTCTTTCTCAGGAACTTGGACGCTATCTATGAACGCAAGAGTCTGGCGTCGCAGCTAGCTGTTCGGAAAGGATTCCCTTCGCTGTAGTTGCAGAGTAAGACAGCACTATTATGTAATTGTTGTTACTCTCTGGGGCGAAAAGGACAAAGTGTTGCACTTGCTATTGACCTTGTCATATAATGGGGTAGCAATAGCAATAGCAATACCGCTTTGTGACAAGAAAATAATTTATAGGGATTTTAATAATATAAACTATGATCTTCTGAGCGCGGAATATAAAATGTGTAACTAGAGTGATTTATATAATTTGCCATCAGTAGCTCTGAAATTAAAGTAGCTATTAATAAACACAATGAGGATTATAATAAGTAGAGACGATACAAGACATCAGGCTTAATTGATTCAGCTGAGAAAAAATTTTACAGTTGCAAGTTTATTAATGCAAATTCTTCTACGCAGACGTGGAATGTAATCAGAAGTCTAGGAATGTGCTAACCAAAAAACATGCTCTATAGAGGATGTAAATTAAAATGCTCAAAACCTGAAGTTACTTATTCAACAACCAATACCGGCAAATATCTGTGATAATAGTTTTAGGATTGTGTGTGTCCGTCAATGTGATGTCCTTCAATGTATTCTTAGAATTAAATCTAATGCCAGTGGACTTGACGAATTAAGCCCTAAATTTATCAAGATTTTGCTTCCAAGAATATTAGGGCTTCTTATTTATATTTTTAACACAGCAGTGACGACATCCGTATTTCTAGATGGTTGGAAAATTGCAAAAATACTCCCAATTCCAAAAAAAAACAACAAATATTGGCCTATATCAATTCTACCCTACCTATCATAAATTTTTGAAATTACTTTATTTCAGAAAATAATATGCTAACTAATAAACAATCAGGATTTAGGACAAGCAGGAGCAGGAGCAATACTAAAAATATATGTTATACGAGAACAAATAGATGCCTCCAAAGTTACTTTCTTAGTTTTGCTTGATTACAGAAAAACATTTGATACTGTCAACCACAATGTTCTCTGTGCTAAATTAAAAAAAAATTATATAATTTCTCAGATACTGATCTTAGATTCATGACTTCGTACCTGCATAATCGGTGCCAATCAGTTGTTCTGTCAAATATTTTATCTTCGTTTGTGTCTCTGAAACGTTGTGTTCAGCAAGGTTCTATTCTTGGCCCTTCGCAATTCACTTTATATATAAATTACCCCCATTTCTTGTCTAACTGTGACATATATATGTATGCTGATGACGTCCAAATGTATGTAAGTCGTCCTCTTAATAGAATAAAATAGTGTGTAGATGTCTGTAATAGTGATCTTGTCCGTGTTAGTGAGTAGGCAAAAAAACATGGTCTTGGTTTAAATGTGTTAAAGTCTATGTGTCTGATCATTCACAAGAAAAAACTCAATATTTATAATTTGCTACCATTAAAAATTGACAATAAATACTTGAAACATGTGAACAATGCAACTAATTTAGGATTTATTTTTAGCTGAACACTGTCATGGAATGACCACATCAATCAGGATATAGGTAAGACTTATGGCATTATAAGAACCCTTTCAACAAAACGTTTTTTGCCCGTTTATTTATAGCATTTGCGGGCGCGAGCCTGACTTGCGAGTCTGGGAATTAATCTGCCGGCGCTCTGCCGCAATACCGACACCCTATGGTGCACACAAATACACACAAATCTTATAGATCAATGGATTTTTTGTGCTAACCAATGATTTATAGCAAAAACATGTATAATTACTTTTCTTCTTAATGGATTGGAAGTATTTGCAAGCTGCGATACATGTAGTCAGAATAAACTGAAAGTAGTCATTAAAAATGTCGCTCGGCTTATCTTCGACTTTTCATACCCAAAGTTATTATTTATATGACAGATTAAGATTTACCACATCACGAATAACTAACAATTTTATTTCTGTTAGACACAAGTCTTTGCTATCAGAAACACAATTTTTTTGTGTTCTCGATTCGACTTTGAATCCATTAACCCAAAAGCCTTAAAAATATAAGCAGCGCATCGTAGATTAAAATTAAACTAACCTAATCCTAAAAATACTTTAAGCCAAATATAATAAATAATAATAAATTAAATATTTTAAAGCGACTTTAAATAAATTTTTAGGCATTTTTATATGTTTATAATTATGTATACAATTTAAGTTTAAAAATTTAAAATATTATATGTTCTACGTGACTAGCGCCTTAATATATAAGCTCGTAGCTTGTAGCGTTGGGAAATAATAACTAAATTCTTCTTAAATAATTTAAGAGAATTGAAGGGTTCCAGTTTACTCGTGGTCATGATGGGCTTAAATTCTTAAACCAAGATTACACATACGAGTAGATCTAAATGCACAGCGGGTTGTTCAGACATGCTTCGATCGATACCACTTCGATCATCATCAGTTAACTTTGCTGTACGAACAACTCCCAACATTAGCGCCTATTTAAACAAGCGCGTCGCTGAAACCAGTTCCGATTTTGTTATATTATAACTTAGGATCCCGACGTCTTCGAATTGGATGTATAATATTACTTAGCCACATTGTCCCTTGGATACAAAAATTAACCAAAGTATTTATGTATATATTTATACAAACTAAGTGCGTACCTAAAAATAGTTCTAATTGGTTTAGTAATTAATTATTCTATGTTTGAATTCTAGGTTATTATGACCAGTTGATTTTTTATTTTGACATTAAACGGAAATAAGGACATGGAAGGTCCTTTATAATTTTATATATAATATAATCTTAATATTGATATAAAAAAAAAATTAATTAAAAATTAGTTAATTACTACCTATTTTACGTTGTCAAATTTTTGTTTTATTGCAAGTGTGCGTAGTGTCAATATATATAGTATTTAGGCTAAGCACATTTAAAAAAAAATTGAGGCTTCAGCTACTGTAAACTTCTAAACTTCAAAGATGGATTGCGACTAAACTAAGAGCGCCCCCAACATTATTTTCTATACCCAAATGTGCGTTGAAACACCCCCTATCTATGGTTTTTTTGGAAGGGGCCCGTTTAACAGAAATTTACCGTATTTTATATGAAAGTATGTATAATTTAACACAAAACGAATTCGCAACCGAAGTTGGCCACTCGCATCCGGTATTGCACCAGCAAGTAAAAAAAGTTATTGGGTATAAATATGGCAATTTCTAAAAATCACCTGCAAGTGCATCCCATAGGCTGCCCTGGTAACACCGGAAAAATATTCTGCTTACCCAGCAATACAACCACCACATCCATTGGCTCCAAAGCCACAGCCTAAACCAGAACCAATGGATATAGATAAAAGATTACAGACAAGCCAAATTAATTATATGAACAGACCAAATAATGGACTGCAGGGAAATCGACCACCATCTCAAATGACAAGCGGACTGGTAGATACGTTTGCGCTTCACACTAAAAGGCAATTTAAAATTGTATATACATTATCATACTCTACTTCGATACTTCTTAAAATAAATCGCCTCTCGAATTAGCTCCCGACCTAAACAATTTAATGTCATACTTAACTATGAATGATACATTTTATAGGAACACATAAAAACCCGCTCGATCGGCGTCAAAAAATGAATTATGTTATTTTTTGTCATTTCTTGCTATATTCTTTTGTCATTTCTTCTGCATTTGGCACCACTTTATTGCGCGGCCAAGGCTCGAATGCGCCACCTGTCGGCTAAATCTTGCAACAGCAGTGCCTTATGGCGGTGTGTTAAAATTCTAACCTTATTGCTAATATCTCCCATGTTTATCATCCTAATTTACTGAAATTTTTAGGAAAGTCCGCTCTATTTTATTTATTTATTGTATTTATTAACTTTAACCCGCAAATAACGAGTACAGCTTTTTTTTACGTATTTTATGATTTTTGAGGGCGGAAGTGGGCGTGGCCAAATTTTAAAACAAACTTGATCTGCGTGCAATAGATTCCAATGTTGTCACCAAAATTGGTAACTCTAGCTCTTATAGTCTCTGAGATCTGTTGTTTCACACGGACGGACAGACGAACATACGAACATGGCTAAATCGACTCGGCTGGTGATGCTGATCAAGAATATATATACTTTATAGGTTGGCAAAAATCCTATAGTTGAACCCTCCACGAGGGTGCCAACTGGAAATGGTGCTCCAGTGTCCCTAGGGACGGTACCAGCTAAGATCTGGGATTCGCAGTCTGAGGCGGAGCTTTTTCCATAGCGATGCCACAGGCCTCTGCGATCACTTGTCATGGCCAAGGTGAAGGGCTGGATCAAGGTGTCATGCGACCCGTGCCGATGATCAGCCTGGCTGGGGGCCCTTTTTAAAACTAGCCCAGTCGCAAACGGAGCATCCGGATACCTGGCGCTCTCCGGATTAGCCAGCCTTACCTCCCGCATTGCGGATCTCTACGAGAGGTGGACCACCCTTTTTCCGCCACTCTTGGGAACTATTATGGACCAAACAAAACACACAAACAAAAAGGGAAACCGGAACTCTCAGAAATCCGGCGAGGACCGAGGGTCCTACCCCAAAGACAGAGGTGACCGCACCTAAAGTCAACCCAACGGCAGTCACTGCTACTGGAGGAATGACAGAGCTCACTGGAGCTAAGGTCAACTCCACCCCGGCGAAACAGCAGCCAACTGGGCTAAATCGCCCCTGGTCAGAGGCAAGGTGGTGACCGAGACCAACACTCCTGTCACCTCGAGCGACCAGCAAGGTGCTACTACAAGCGCAGCTGCAGCTCAGTCAGGTGCAGGGGTGAAGGGAAGGTCTGCCGCAAGCAAGGCCAAGATGGACAGGTACGAGGAGAGGAAATCCGCCGCGGCCATCCTGAAAAGACAGGCTAAAAGCAACATTGCCACCCCCTCAGCGGAGTGGCTCAAGAAGCTGGATTGAGCTAAGTCGGTGTTGCCCAATTTTGTACTGGAGAGACCGGAGGACCATAAAAATCCTAAACGGCAACGCTCCCAGGAAAGTGCGGCTCAAAGTGCCCCGAAGAAGGTTCGCACGCACATGCCAGTAGCGGCGAACAAAAGTTTCGCGGAAATGGCCAATGACAAGATCCTTCTAGGAGTCCTGGACCAAGGCGACACGGAAGGCAGAATTCCGAGAAACCAGTGGAAGTGGGTTGAGGCAGCACTGGCTGTACACTGCTTCGAGGTGCTGGAAGCGGACCCTGGACCCCCACCAATCTGCAAAGATGCAGGGTGGTATCAGGGTAACGTCAAGGTGATGGCGTGTGAAGGGTCTAGGTCGGCAGAGCTACTGAAAGCAGCCGTATCTAGACTGGGTGAGGTCTACCCGGGTGCCAAGCTGGTCGCTGTTGACTGGAAGGACATTCCGAGTAGGCCAAGAGCCGTTATATAAATCCCGTCCTCTTTTAAGGAGCCAGAGAAGATCCTCTCGATGCTGCAGAGATGCAACCCTAGCCTGCCGTCCTCTGACTGGAAGGTGGGAAAGGTGGAAGAGACGCAGGGCCCATTGCGTCAGGTGTTACTCATCCTAAACAAGGACTCAACCGCACCCATTGAGGCTATGCGCGGAGAGCTAAACTTCGGTTTTAGCTCGGTGCGTATCCGGGTGTACAAGTCGGACACCAAGCAAAGGAGCGAGCCTGGTGTTAAAGAGGTGCTGGCAACCGAGGTGGAGGAGCCAGGCAAAGAGGAGGAGGACTGCGAGTCGGTCATATCCGACGCATCCTTTCTGCGGGGCTTCAGCAAGCTGGGTTATGGTGGTACCGACTCCATGAGTGAGGACCCCGAGGATGACCTGGACGCTGACGTGACGGTGGTAGACGCAAATCTGCTCGATGTATCTAACGGTCGTGCAGATAAACCTCCACCACTGTAAAGCAGCTTCCGCTGCTCTAATGCTTCGTATAGCGAGAGACGAAGCCGATCTGGTGCTAATCCAGGAACCCTGGGTTGTATCCAACAGAATTTGTGGACTCAGCACCCCAAAATATAATCTGCTCGCAGCTCAAGGAGAAGGTAAAACCCGTACTTGCATTTTAGCTAAAAGGCACCTCAGTGCCGAGAGGCAAATGGAAACCACCCTGGTGGAATCAAGAAATGGACAAGCTGAGGGGGGAATGCAGGAAACTCTTTAGACTTAGTTGTGAACAACATTGGTCCGAATATAAAAACAGTCTAGCTCAATTAAAAAAGCTCATTAGGCAGGCAAAAAGAGAGGATTGGAGAAAATTCTGTTCGGGAATTGAATACTCTTCGGAACTGCAAGATTACGAAAAGTACTCTCAAAGTCGTCCTCGAATCTGGGCTATCTCAAGAAACAGGACTACTCGTGGACTTCTTCTAACGAAGAAACACTGATGCTATTACTAGACACGCATTTTCCAAGATACACCTTAGGTCCCCAAACAAGCGACCCAAATGGGCTATATATAGCTTCGCTCCCTATAAATCTCCAGGCCCTGATGGGATATTCCCAGCATAGTTGCAGCAAGGGGAAGATCTCGCTGTCCCTTGGCTAAAAGCCATCTTAACGAACATTATGGCGTTATGGCCAGCGCTGCTGTATAAACTCAAGGCGCTCAACAAGGTGCAGAGAGTAGCTCAACTATGCATGACAGGAGCTCTTAGAACAACCTCTAGTGAAGCGCTCAACGCTAGTAATAGCATATCCCCAATTCTACTAGTGGCAAAAGAAACTGCCACCATCACAGCACGACGTCTGAGAGACGCAAACGGCTGGACAGTCCATCAATATGGGCACTCGTCCATCCTATCAATGGGCGCAAACAAGCAATTAACAGATTATTGCATACCCGTAGAACACACTTCTACAACGTTTAACACAGTCTTTCCCTCCAGGGAGGCCTGGGCGGCAAGTCCCTTTGGACAAAATGACTGCATAAATTTCTTCACAGACGGCTCAAAACTCGATAATCGAGTTGGAGGAGGAGTCTTCTGCGAACAACTCAGTATTAAAATACATTTCCGTCTTCCAGACCACTGCAGCGGTTTCCAGGCAGAGATTCTCGCCATAAGCGAGGCTCTTAGTTGCCTACGCCACTCTAGCCTTATAAACGGAGTAATAAACATTTACTCAGACAGTCAGGCAGCAATAAAATCACTTCGCGCGCTATCTTCAAACTCGACGATAGTGAAC
>VNJZ01009237.1:0-14076 GCA_008042795.1 Drosophila asahinai
GCAAACACGCACACTGACAAATTATGAATACACAAAATTCAAGCGCCTGCCTGTGTGATCGTCGCGGTACAGTGGTCTGTGAAGCCTAAAACTTTTGTCAAATTGCGCTTAGCATAAATACTATATATAGTATGTCGACACTTTGCACACTTTGAATACATTTATAAGTGAAATATAAATAAAACATAAATTTTACAACGTAAAATACGGAGTAATTAACGACTTTTTAATATTAAGACGTACATTTGAGTATACAAATTATAAGGAAAATGTTATAGTAAAGGACATACAGTTTAATGATGTAAGAGAAGAGTATTGCTGTGATCATAAGGTAAAAGAGAACGTAAAGCAGCACCGCAGACGATTTTTTTTTTAAATGTTTGTTTTATTTATATTTCACGCATAATAATAATAATAATAATAATAATTTTAAGCTTCACAGACCACTGTACCGATCGGGAATTAGGCTAAACTTTAAAGATTGATTGTGACTAAACTAAGAGCGTCCCCAACATATTTTTTATATCCAAATGTACGGTGAAGTCCCTAACTATGTTTTTTTTTTTTTAATTTTTTGGAAGGTGCCGAACTATTTGAAATTTACCCATATAGCTACCATAGACACGATCGGTTGATTTATAAGAAAATGTTAGATTGTACATGTAAAATGTAAAATGTGTAAGTAAATGTTATACAAATTTACAAACTTCGATATTTTTTTAGGTTTGGTTTAGGTTTTTTTAGTATCGATTTTCAATAATTTAATTGCAGACTGCAATGGTATACCAACTTCGGCTTACTGAACTTAGCTTTCTTTCTTTTTATTTATATTTTCGATTTTCCCTAAATTACAAACTTTTTAATTAGATTACTAGCCACCTTCTTTGTAATAATCAACATAATCTCTTTAAGAAGAGTGTTATGACAACTTCTAAATTTGTCGTCAATGATGAGCAGAAGACTGCTCAGGGGATCTAGATACACTTGTAGAAATAAAACGAACGATACTTGTAAGAACTTCACCAGTTATTATTCATAATTGGTTCATAATGTTCAAAGGCAAATTCAAAACGCGACCAGCTTGCGTCTTATCGGAGTCGATCTTCTAAATGTAATGCAGCTGTACCTTTTTCTGCACTTCATCGGGCAACGAATCGGTTATTTCTAGAGAGAGAAAGAGCGAAGGAGGGCTGCACTTGCTCTCTTTGCTTTTGGAGATGGTAGAGAGAACGTGCCTACGTTCGCGGACTGCTGTTTCGATATATCGTCTTTCCTGGGGTAAAGCTCGGTATAACTTTACCAAAACACCCATACAGGGTAGGTAGAGTATTTAATTTTTCTTAAATATTTTTTTTTATAAATGCATAACATCTTAAGAATATGAAGTCAAAATTTGACATCGATCGGAGAAAAAATAGCGAAGTAATGGGTAGGTAAACGAAGGTCATTCTATGTCCGATGTATGTGCAGCTAAATCGTGAAATTTAGCACACAGCTTTTGCAACTAATTCCCCAGGTATAACCGTCGGGGTTCTTTTAATTTTATTTTTAAATATATTTTTTTTTACCAATTAAACATTTAATGTAGTCAAAAATGGTGTTTTTGACTTCAAACTTAAAAAAAAAAACCGAATTAAAATGAAAAAAGAAAAAAGTTCACTGTGATACCTCGGGAGAATTATCCTTTAACAAATGCATCTTAATGGAAGCTGCCGCACGAACCAAGAACGAAAAAAGCGCGCCAAATTCGGTCGAATGTGAAAGTTTTGTTGACAGTTTTCTTCGATTGCAGGGGCGTGGTGCATCATGAGTTCTTGCCACAGTGTAGAACGGTCAATAAGAAATATTACCTGCAAGTTACGCGCAATTTTCGCGAAGAAATTCGCCAGAAACGCCCGGATTTGTGGAAGAACAAAAATTGGCTTGTGCACCACGATAACGCCTCTGCGTATCGCAGATGCCGCAGCCACCGTATTCCCCAGATCTGGCACCCTGTGACTTTTTCTTGTTTCCTAAACTGAAAAGGCCCATGAAAGGACGACGTTACGCTACGCTGATTTTTTGAAGTGCTTCGAGGATTGATAAAACCCTTGGTACAAGTGTGTAATATCTCATGGGGATTACTTTGAAGGGGACAAAATAGATATTCAGGAATAAATAAATAATTTTTGAAAAAAAAAAACACAATTCGCGATACTTTTTGAATATATCTCGTGGCCTTAGAACACCTGCGACATGTCGGCCAGCCCATTGTCATCGTTGGGCACATCCGCGTCCACGACGACTGCGAAATCTGCGCTTAAGTCGTCGCGCGGATCCTTGGGACTGACAGCCATGATCTCTATCCATAAGTTCTCCACGAAACCCGTGCTTATGAGTATCTAGGGCGGCGACTGCTTGCCCAGTCGTCCCGGGCCATTACCATTCCCGTTGCCACTTCCCGAGGACGGGCAGCTCTCATTCGCCTTCTTGTACTCCTCGTATGCTCTGAAGCAGAAGCATTTTGGGTTCGTAACCAACTAAGAAGAGGATCCAAATAGGTGACCACTGGTCATTGACGACCAGGGAATGGAGATACCTTGTCCATAATTTTTTAAAATTCTGTTTTTGGCGCTTTTATATTGCTCCAGCAGTGGCAGGAGCAGCAGCTGCAATCACCGAGTGGACCAAATCCTTTATTATTGAATTTTCCTCTACCAATTTAATTACCATAACTTTATCGACTCTTCTAAACTCTTGAACTCGGCTTTGATTGTTTTTGACGGGATCTATATTGTGTGAAGAAACGGTAAAACTGAGCCCAAAAGTGGAGAACGACCTGTTTTATTTAATTATCGTACCGTACCGGCCTTTAAAACAGTGCTGCCAAATAGTGTTTTTCGACTATTGACCCCTCGCTCTCTCTCACAATCTATTAAGATATATTTAAAACTCAAGAGTGTAGAATTCATGCAACAATAGGTTCTATATTTCTATGTTTTTATACCCTTGCAGAGGGTATTATAATTTTGATCAGAAGTTTGCAACGCAGTGAAGGAAGTATCTCCGACCTCATAAAGTATATATGTATATTCTTGATCAGCCACTAGCCGAGTCGATCTAGCCATGTCCGTCTGTTCGTTGCTACGCAACTCAGTTTTTGAGTTCTGTGAATGAAACTTTGCAGATAGTCTTCTTTCTATTGCAGCTAGTTGCTACGCAAAATAGTTTCTCAGTTTTTGAGTTATCTGAATGAAACTTTGCAGATAGTCTTCTTTCTATTGCAGCTGTATATATGTCGGAAAATTAATGAAAACATTAAACATTCAAAGTATTTTTATAAATTTCGAGATATAGCTGATTAATCCGATTTTAAAATTAAGGTTTTAATTTCCTTAAGATCGGACAATTATATCATATAGCTGCCATAGAAACGATAAGTTGATTTGTACGAATATGAAAAAGGTGTAGGAAAATGTTATAAGAATGTAAAAACATTGATATTCTTTGAATTTGACCAAGATGGATCGACATTCAATAGGATCAATTTGCAGACTGCAATGGTATACATACTTCGGCTTACCGAAGTTAGCTTCCTTTCTTTTCTTTTTTTTAAGTGGAACTTCCATAGGCGTGTCATGGATTTTCGGGGACGGAGTAAAACCGAGTCAGGAACCGAACGAAAATCGGCGAGATCGAGCGAGATAGCAAGCCCACCACCGCTCACCGTTTTGCTTGAAAATAACTGTTACAGCTTGCTATCGCGCTCTTACCCATGGGCAATTTTGTATTACGAAACGGTGGATATTAACTAGTTTTGACAGAATTTTAGCGGAAAATAGCTTATTCTAATATAAAACTTAAAAAAAAAAACTAAACTAAAAAAATATCGGAAAATGATATTAATTAATTGTTATATTACTTTTTATATTTTACTTAATATATTTCCCAGGTGTAATTGATATAAAATTATTATTTTATATTAACTTATTTATTATTTACAATATATATTGTAAATTAATTAAATATTAAAAACAATGATGATTTTGCTTGTTGAATAAAGGATTAATTATTGTTAGTTTTCTTAAACTTTCCCGCAAAAAGCTAATTCCCGCCAAAATGCTGTCTGCGCTGATTCTTAGGTCCTCCTTTTCTGCCCATGCCCATGAGTAAACGCGAGATAACATGCGATCGCTCGTCAGTAAAAAGAACCTAGTCGGACCTTGTAGAACAGGTTGTTCAACAGAACGCATCTGCAACGTTTCTATATGCCGCCAATTCTAGCTCAAAAATTGCCAGAACTATGATATTATACATATTAGATTTATGCCATAACAAGTGTTCTTTTGTTGGTATATAAGAAGCGAAGAAATGAGTTTTAAAAAAAATATTATGTGCAGCTTTCGCTTCTCTAAGAACGCATAAATATACGTTATTTTGGAAGTAAATTAACCGAGCGCTTCCCAAACAGTCGGCTTTTTTTTTATAGCTTCGGGTCCGTGAAATCGTCGCTTCTCTTAAAACGCATAAATATGCCGTATTTTGGAACCCAACGTTTGTTGTTGTTCTCTTAGAACGTAAAAATAAGCATTATTTCGAAAACCAGCTTTTAAAACGAAAATAAGAGAATAAAAAAGGGAGAAAAGAAATTAAAAAACACGCGCTTGGGTTTTTCGTATTTTTTTGTTACTTGCTTTAGTTCTTAATCCAAGTTTGCTTGACGCAGTTGTGAACTTCCTTGGTAAGCAAAACATATCTATTATTACAAAAGTTAATTCATTTCGGTTTCAGATATTTTAACCAACTAAGACACTGCCCTAATAAAATAAATAATGTATTATTTTTATTTTAGATCTGGTATGTATACGTAAATATATAAAATATAATATTTATCATTTCAGATTTCATTAATTTATAGGTCATAATATTATAACATTTTTATTTCAGATAATATTTCCGTTTTACGGTGAGTGTTTATAATATTTATTTTCCATTTATTATTTTTGTTATTTAATTATTGTATTAAAAAACCTTATTATTATTTTTAATATAATTACAGGATTTCTTCACTAATCATATAAAAGATTGTACTGTACGATTAAATTTACCTTCATATATTATACATATGTACATTTCAAAATGAATAAAATACCTCTTTTTAAATATATTTTTATTGTTGTTTTAATGGTTATTAATGCATTCTCACCGAACGGTTCTTTATGTGTGCTACAGATGTGTTCTGAATTGCTTCCTTCATAACAGTTCGATAACTGTTATCAATGGGTTATTTTGAAGCGGCATTTTGCATGAAAGATGCATGGCTACATTGCTTGATGTGTGCTGCAGATGGGTTATATAACGCATATTTAAGAAACTAAAGTTGGAAGCGAAAACCGAAGATTGCCGAAGTGTAATATACGTTATTTATATTTATATGTTGCAAAAGAACTGTTGCAGCATACAAAAAAAGAACAGTTGTTTCCTTGTTTCACCCCATATTAATCTGAAAGGAAGACCGCACATATTAAGAATGCATTCTTTACTCGCTGAGAATGCATTCTCACCGAACGGTTCTTTATGTGTGCTACAGATGTGTTCTGAATTGCTTCCTTCATAACAGTTCGATAACTGTTATCAATGGGTTATTTTGAAGCGGCATTTTGCATGAAAGATGCATGGCTACATTGCTTGATGTGTGCTGCAGATGGGTTATATAACGCATATTTAAGAAACTAAAGTTGGAAGCGAAAACCGAAGATTGCCGAAGTGTAATATACGTTATTTATATTTATATGTTGCAAAAGAACTGTTGCAGCATACAAAAAAAAGAACAGTTGTTTCCTTGTTTCACCCCATATTAATCTGAAAGGAAGACCGCACATATTAAGAATGCATTCTTTACTCGCTGAGAACGCATAGAAATGTACTTGCTGGAAGCGGCCAGGTCCGACTGGGAAGATATGCATACACACATTTGCATACAAATATGTACATACATTAATACATATCTATTGTTTTGCGAAATCACGCCTTTATTTGACTTAACTAATTCGTTTATCCAATAAATATGATTTTTTTTATGAATTAACTAATTTTATTTTAATTAAAGATTTTTTCAGGGTTATAAAACCTCATTTAGCTAAAAAAATGTTTATTTTGGAAAATCTAAAGATATGTAATATTGGATTAGGTTAGATTTTAAACCGTTTATTACAGAACTATTTTTAAATGACTCTGTACCATATGTTAAAACGGTTATGCTGAATTTAAACCATCGTTTATAGTGTCAGCGGCTGCGGCATACATATTTCTGTTTATTTTCCGTGTCTTTTCCTTTTATGTTTGGCCTTGGAGCGCACTTTTGGGTCAATGGTATCAGAACTAGAACCAAACGATATTGTATGTAACACAAATGGTGATTTAAATTTTTTTGAACTTATGGTATCACTGTGGACGGCAGTCCACGTAGTGACGATGAGCAACGAGACTGTGGTGCGCAAGGAGACTACTATATACAGCCGTAGAATTGGAAATCTGCTACGATAGTCCGATCAGAACCGTTTATATCTTGATCGAAAGGATTTGTAAACCTCTTTGAAACTGCATACTAAGATTTTTCAAAACCGGATTAGTTTAGGAGAAATGGGAGTGAAAGTGCGAAATTGAAAATTTCGAAAATTGGAGCTATTGGGGCCGGTGGAGCAAAAATCCCAAAATTTTTAATGTTGTTGTAATCTAGCTTTAAAGACGTGTCGAATGACACCTCGATCATCCTGATCCTATACTCCGTTCAAAAGATATTCAATAAACAAGATTTAACGGCCTTTCCGAAATGAGAACGTTTGTCCTTTTGTTTGTCTGTGTGTCTGTCTGTTTGTCTGTCAGTCGATTTTTTTGTTTTAGAGTCCTGGAGCCACTTTTATTTTAATTAACTGCTCGAGCTGAACATTTTTTGTTCTACGACTTTTTGGGTTTCCCGCTAGTTTGGCGGGAAAACAGCTAAAAAAGCCAGATTTCCCGCGCCCATAACTTCTAAACGATTAAAGCTACAGAAAAGTGCTATATGGCGTTTTGAAAGGTATTTTGATATATAGATATATAGATAATAGCTTTGCCTTGACATAATTTATCTAAATATAATATTTAAGAATTTATAATTAAAATAATTTTTTTTTTTAGATTTTGAAGTTTTTTTATAAATGGCCCTAACGATTTTGATAGTCACTCAAGGCCATATAGCCCTTGAAATTGCTCAACTTTTGGTATATAACACATATCTAGGAAAATTCGCTTTCTCGAGATATTACTCATTAAAATTAGTAGCAAAGATCCCATATACCTAACCTTTTACACGCATTATACATACATTTATGTAAAAACTCATGTAGAGTCATATAGAGACGTGCACAATGCAATAAAATTTAAAACCATCGAAGGAAATTTAATATAATTAAAATTTAAAAGAAATCGTTTTAATTTTTTTTTTTTAATTTGATGTAATTATTGCGTTTTTCACTACTTTGGCGGGAAAAAAGGAAATTTCTCGCGCCCATAACTTCTGAACGACTAAAGTTACAGAAACGTGCTATATGTCGTTGGAAAAGTATTTTGATATGATAATTACTTTGCCCTGACAAAAATTTTCTAAATATTATAATTAAGAATTTATAATTAAAATAATTTTTCTTTTTAAGATTAAATTTTTTTTTTTTAAATGGCTTTTACGATTTTTGTAGTCACTTCAGGCCGTATAGACCTTGAGATATTTCGGGGTATAACACATATCTCCGAAAATTCGCTTTCTCATCAAAATTAGTAGCAATGATCCCATATAGCTAACTTCGTATATGCATTTTTTTTGTTAATTTTTCCCATTTGAGTTTCAAACAAAAACTTATAACAACAATGGAAGATGTCATTTAAAAAACTTCTGATATCAGATAAAAACACCTCTTAACGAGGTGAGATTAAAGTGACGATGGCACATTCAACTCCAAAAATTTCTGATACCAAATTTTGTGACGATTAATAGTTATTTAAACAAAAATATTTAAAAAGTTTTTAATTAGTTTCAAAATCGGCACGCTGCCTATTTCGCCTTTTTAAATTTTTCAGTTAAGTGCCAAATCTTTCGCTGGAAGTTGCACAAAACCGAGTGCAGAACGACGACCACAAAGAGGACCACGCTGCGTTGGAAATGGTATCTCTCTCGCTGGAAGTTGCACACAACCAAGTGCAGAACGACGACCTCAAAGAGGACCACGCTGCTTTGGGATCGGTATCTCTCGCTCGGTGGAAACTGAAAGCAGCCGCTTCCTTCCAGCTGCCCTCAAACGGTACGAAGAGGTGAGTGTTTTATTGTGTGCTTGTTGATTCTGCGATCTTTGCGAGGCCTTTACTAAAACCGAATAAATGGAAGAGGAGATCCACACGCTAAGTGCCGTACAGCAAGATATCTCTTTACGTCTCCATAACCTAATTCGAAACTTCAGCAAAGATGGCGGAGAACGTAAAACAACATCAAATTTTCAGCTACGCTTACGGCAGCTGGAAACTTCAAACGACGAATGTAATAAAAATCAC
The DNA here is from genome assembly GCA_008042795.1 of Drosophila asahinai. Classification (NCBI taxonomy): domain Eukaryota; kingdom Metazoa; phylum Arthropoda; class Insecta; order Diptera; family Drosophilidae; genus Drosophila; species Drosophila asahinai. The sequence goes on from VNJZ01009237.1 coordinate 8,563, forward strand.
CAACAGCTGGGCAAGCTTCAGTGCCCTGACAAGCACCCATGCTTCACAAAAAAAAGCGTTTCAGTTTGACGAAGATTATACTACAATCGAGTGTACCATATCCGAAGCATTTGAAAAGAAATTTCCAAAAATAGATTCAAGCTTTTCAGAACACTCTTCTAATAACACAAACTCCCAGATTACAATACTAGCTACAACGTCGCCCCTCCAGTTACCGAAGATAACTGTACCAACGTATAGCGGAAGTTTGTAGATTGATCAGCATTTTTCGACGTCTTTACTCAACAAATTCACGACAACACGGGTCTGCCCGATATCCAAAAGTTACACTTTCTAAAGCAAGCTCTACCTTCCCACAATGACGAAGACGTTTAGCAGATGGCACTCACTGGAGGTAACTACAAGATAGCCCGGGGCCTCATTGTCCAACGTTATAACAACCAGCGACTACAGTTAAGGTACCACATGAACTCTCTGTCTGACCTTCCGTTGTTATCCAAGGAAAAGGATCTCAAGCATATGCTAAATGTTACAACTGTTTGCATTATAAGCTGTGATCATTGGATTGTGCATCATTTTATCAACAAGCTTCCCGCTACCACTGTGCAAGCGTGGGAGCACGGTCTTGGCAATTCTGTTAAGATCCAAACTTTCTAGCAGCATTTATATTTTAGAAAATCGATGCCGCACCAAGCACCTCGTTTATCGATATCGAAACCAGCCAACAGGACCGTTCACAGAGGAAACAGCTTCCACACCACGAGTGGAACTGCACCTCAAATGCTCTGCTTGCATTTTGCAATCATATCCTACGACGCTGTCCAGACTTCCTTCTCAAGGGCTCGTTTGCACGCAATTCTATTGTAGACCGAGCCCAGGCCTGTCTTAACTGCCTCAGCAATGCTCACACACTGTCCCAGTGTCTAAGCACCCGAAATTGTATGCAGTGTGGACAGAGACATCACACTCTGTTACACTTTCCTCGCTCTGATAACGCTGCGAACACGACTATGTCATCGTTCAACTCTTTAGCTAATCCGGACCATAGATCTCACTCCAGCGAATCCCTACAGTCTGCAGCACCAAGCTCGTCTGTAGTGACACACATGGCTCAAGTCACAGCCATGCTTTTCGCGACTGCACTTGTGAGATTACATAGCGCAGCAACTGGTCAATCAACGGTCATCCGTGCTTTAGTTGACTGTGGATCGGAGGGGACGATAATCACCGAACGCGCCGTGCAGGCTCTCGGACTAAAAAGTTATCCAGCCGTTGCAGAAATTGCCGGAGTCGGAGGATCACACGCAAATAGATCCAAGCACGCCGCAAAGCTCACAATCAGTTTGTGTACGAAACCAGAGTTTTATATAGACATTGATACAGCATTTATCCTCAAGTCTCTTACCACTCATTTACCCAAACAGACAGTAACTCAACATAATTGTCAACATTTACAGGATCTGGAACTGGCAGACCCTAGATATTTACAACCTTATTGAATCGATCTTCTACCACTCACCCTTCCGGACATTCGAAAGCGTTTAAAGGATCAACCCGTCGAACAGCGAACTCACCTCAGCTGGATTGTTTTTGGCCGAGTTACCAACGCCACTGGTCATACGCTGACTATCAAGTCTCACCATACTCGCTTAGAGAACCTTGTCCACAATTTCTTCAACGCCGAGCAAATAACCGAAACTAAGCAACTTAGCCCAGGAGAACAGTGGTGTGAGGATTACGTATGGGAAAGCACTCAATGATGATATTTGCACAGGCCCAGCCCTACAAAATGATCTCGCAGGAGTCGTGCTAAACTGGCGAATCATCGATTGGTGGTCGATGCATACAACGAATGTACAGATGCATCGATTTGGATCCAGCGATTTGGATTCGGCACACTAAAACTTTTGATTTTTTACTGAAATAATACAATTTTTATAAGAATCAATCAATTTAAAAACTTAAAATTAAATAATAATTTTGACCAGATGTTTGCAACGCAGTGCGGCATCTCCGACCCCATAAAGTATATATATTCTTGATCAGCATCACCAGCCGAGTTGATCTAGCCATGTCCGTCTGTCTGTCTGTCTGTCTGTCCGTCTGTCGGTTTCTACGCGAACTAGTCTCTCAGTTTTTGAGTTATCGGGCTGAAATTTTCAGCATGGTCTTATTTCTTTAGCACGCAGTATAATGTATAAAAAAATGTTAACTTCTCTGTTTTTAAACGTATTTCTATAAATTTTGGGATATAGCAGTTTTTTATGGTTCTAGAATTACGGTTTTCATTTTTTAAAGATCGGACAACTATATCATATAGCTGCCATAGAAGCGATCGGTCGATTTATATGAAAATGTAAAATTCTACATGTAAAATGTAAAATTTACAAAATTCGATATTTTTTCGACATTACTAAAATGGTTCGATTTTCAATGGTTCGATTTTCAATGATCCAATTGCAGACTTCGGTTTACCGAAGTATATAAAAGAAGAAAGTCGTGAAATTAAGAGCTCCGCAAAAAAACGCTTCAAATCACGGAAAAACAGGCCAATTAATTTAAAAATTGCTAAAAAATATATACATAAAGATGTGCTTAGCTAAGATTTAGTGCGCTCAAGACAGTGTATCTTAAATAAACTACCAAATCCGGCAAGCGTGTGCTCGAATTTGTACCGGGGTGGTCGCTATGTATTTGCTATAGCTTCCAGACTGGGGCGGTTGGCTGGCGCTTAATCCAGACACGTGCATTATGTACTCACTTGTGGGTACATTCGCATGCCGTGGTTGTAATCCCTTCATTGTGGAACACGCCACGTAAAATAAGTTCGGAGGGATCCGAGACACACCCTCTGCAAGGGTATAAAAACTCAAATAAATAAATTATGTTTGTCTGAAGTCTATGTCCAAAACAAGAAGTTTTTCATCCAGCAAGAGTTCTTTTTAACTATGATCGATGGAAAAGTTTTAAATTAAATTACTTACACAAAATCAACGAAATTAAATTTAAAGTAAAAAAGTTACTTTACCCGCAGTGTTCTATACTGGGCGACTACGAAGTGCCAGTTTAGCAGAATAGGTTGAAAACGAAAAATATGAAAATCTCGAAATGCGCACAATTGTGGCAATGGTTTTTTTTTTGGTTTGTTAGTTGAATATCTCCACTAATTTTTAGTATTATCTAGAGCTTGGCGAAATATGGAATTCATTTTTTTAAATTCAGATTTAAAATAGGTTCCTTAAAACAGAAAAATATTCTTTTTTCTTTGAGCAACAACTTTTTTAGAAAAATTAATGTCGATTTAGCGAGTTTTTCTACCTTTTTGCAATCACAGAAAAAATTGTCAAACTTTGAGCTGCGATTATAAATACTTAAAAAATGTGTTAAATTATAAAATTTTGGTTTTGAATAGCTTGATCAATTACAAATTGAATGGAATCAAAAGATTTGCTAAATTCAACAACCAGAAATCCGACTTTGGCAATAAGTTTTCGGAAAATGAGACACAGTGCGACGTGTAAAGCGGCTATTCGACTATCCACGGAAAGCTGGTTATCCGAGATCAACTAGTCGCAGCTCTTCCCTCAGCCGGAATGAAACTGAGGAAATGGTCTGCAAACAACGCAGCAATGTTACAGCGAATCCCAGTTTCTCATTTATCCAACAAATCACCTGTGGAATTCGACTGCCAGGATTCGATAAAGACATTTGGTTTATACTGGCATCCTCACCTAGACTACTACGGTTTCAAAATAAAATTTGATATTAACAACACATGCACTAAACGGTCTGTTCTTTCTACAGTGGCCCCCCTCTACGATCCCTTAGGCTTCGTTTCTCCAGTAATCACTACAGCAAAGTCGATTCCGAAGGACTTGTGGAAACTTCAAGTACAACGCCCCGACGGGAGTTCGTTTTCTCTGCAGTGGGACGAAATCATCGGAGGGCAGCTGTCAGACCGTTGGAGCCAATTTGTTCTGCGTCTACCCGACATCGATCAACTAAAGATACCCCGATAGCTCGGATTCGATACAGACATCTCAAATTCCTCTAGATACACAACTTCTGCGATGGATCCTCACTAGCTTATGCTACGTTGCTACGTGCAAGCAGAATAAGTTGATGGCTCCAAATTACCCAATTTTTTGCATCTCGCAATGAACCATTTCACGCGTAGAACTTTCAGGTGCTGTACTCGCAGTCAATATTTCCAAATGGATCTCAACACAGTTACGTACCAATGCGGTGGCAACGGAAACATTCTTCTGGTCTGATGCTACGATCGTCCTGTTTTGGATAAGGGGGACCCATCCCGCTGGCAAACATTCGTGCCTTACCGAGTTAGTCACATTCTCAGTATCAGCAAACCCTCACAATGGAGCCATGTGCCTACTGCTCACTCCAAAGGAATTAATTTTTTAATTTATACTACACATCTCATCATACAACAAAGTTTTGGCAATAACAGCATACATCTTGAGATTTCTTCATAACACTCAACGGCAATCCGGCGCTTTAAGTATACTGGAACTGGGACATATAGGCATATAGCTCGGAAATCGCTATATTAAATTCTACAAATTCCTTACCACGGAAAAACAAATTTTCGCAGTTAGCTCCTGAGTTAGACAACCAACGAGTGTAACGTATTCAAGGCAGACTTCGCAATGCCACCCATATATCCAGCGATGAACGTAACCCAATTATTCTTCCTTCCAATCATAATTTTAAAGGTCTAATCATACGCAAGGCGCATCACCTATCTCTGCATGACGGAATAGCACTCACGCTTGCAACAATTAGACATCAGTTTTGGATCGTCAATGGGAAACAAAACAATCGGCACGCTGCCTGTTTTGCCTTTTTTAATTTTTCAGCTAAGTGACGATTTTGAAACTAATTAAAAACTTTTTAAATATTTTTGTTTAGATAACTATTAATCGTCACACAATTTGGTATCAGAAATTTTTGGAGTTGAATGTGGCATCGTCACTTTAATCTCACCTCGTTAAGAGGTGTTTTTATTTGATTAAATGACATGTATGTACATACATAGGTCTTCCATTGTTGTAATAAGTTTTTGTTTGAAACTCAAATGGGAAAAATTGACAACAAAAAAATGCATATACGAAGTTAGCTTTATGGAATCATTGCTACTAATTTTGATGAGAAAGCGAATTTTCGGAGATATGTGTTGTACCCCGAAATATCTCAAGGGGTATACGGCCTGAAGTGACTACAAAAATCGTAAAAGCCATTAAACAAAAAAAAATTTAATCTTAAAAAAAAAAAATTTTTAATTATAAATTTAGTCAGGGCAAAGTAATTATCATATCAAAATACTTTTCCAACGACATATAGCACGTTGCTGTAACTTTAGTCGTTTAGAAGCTATGGGCGCGAGAAATCTGTCTTTTTTAGCTGTTTTCCCGCCAAACTAGCGGGAAACCAAAAAAGTCGTAGAACAAAAAATGTTCAGCTCGAGCTGTTTAATAAAATAAAAGTAGTTCCAGA